>WWET01002046.1:110576-122026 GCA_011038615.1 Limnodynastes dumerilii
TGCTAATTAGTGCGCCTGTCAGAGATCTAACAGCTGCCGAACTCCTGCGGCGCCACTTGGTCAGTGTGGCGCCTGGAGCTCGCGCTCCAGCTGCTCCGCCCTCCCTACGCCCCTGCCTATATAACCTACCATTTTATGCATAATAATAATAATAATAATAACAATCAGAATAATAAATACCATCTTAAACTCATTTGCACCTATTGTCTTAAAACTAACTCAAGTAAGCTTTCTCAAAGACTTGTTTTCACGATTCTTACTATAAACAGAAACCGAAAAGGGCAGTGTCAATGACAGACGCCAAAGGAAATGTATAAAGTCTACCTATTATGACATGAGATTACCTGACACACAACCCAGAGACCACTGGAAAACAGCTGTATAAAAACATTGGACCGTATTCACAAATAAGAGGAAGGTTCTTGCAGAAGTGTGGTCGTACACAAATATAACCACATCTGAAAGACAGATTTAGAGGTGCTACAAATCAAGTTAACCACACCCCAGTCACGGAAGGACCACGCACAGACGGATCTCTTATTGTGCATGCATTTAAGAACAGATGTGTTACCTTAATGTGAATCACACAGCCATTATAGCTTCTTAAAGTTCCTCAGCATTCTCAGATACACAACTATACGCACTTGTTGAATATCAACAACCATCTTCATTGTGTTAATAACCGTTTATTAACTGACTATTAAAAGAATTAGGCATTTGTTTAGCTTTATTCTAAAGCTGTCATTTTGTTACTTTAACCCTTAATGTGCCATTGTGTAATGAACTACCTGTAATATGTTTACAAATTACTCTCTCTCTCAGTATATATATATTTTTTTATTTTATTTTAATTTTCCTTTTGTGTTATTTATTGAATATGTTGTTATAAGCGTGTTATATTGAGTATTGCAAGTGTGTGCTTTTGTTTTGCTTGCAGTATGTGATTATCATAATTGTATAAATTAATAAAATAAATGTTGTAATATTTATAATAATCTATCATTATATGTTGTTTTATATGTCAGTAAAACATTTTGGAATAAAATGTCACATGTTAAGTGATGTCTATCTTTAAAAACCAAATAAAAAAAAAACACAAAAAAATGATCTGAAAAAGTTAAACAATTAACATTTATTGTAAATAGATATGGAAACTATAGAGGAACAGGTGTAAGCTCAACAAACAGAAAGGCAAGACGCATAGGCTCACAGTGAACCATGCGGACAACAACTTAAGAGTAGTAAAGGACTACCTTAACTTTTTCTGTGCGTATGGTTGCTTCCGCTTGGCCCGCACACTTGTACATCACTCGTAGTTCTAAATGCACGCCCATACTGTACATTAATAGTCTGTGTGCTACTGAATTGCATTACGTGTCATGCCCTCTATGTATGCATGCGGAACACTTTCTGTGCTGAGGCATGAATCAGCCTACTGTGTCCGTGAATCAGTAGTTCCTGGTTTCCGTGTGTATGTTTGTGTACTGCACATGCGCAGTATATGCGCACGTAAAACTACGCACATATCTTCGTAGACGTTCTTAGTTGTGAATATGGTCTATTTACTTCATATGTTTATGCACTTACTAAATTATAACACACAAGAGGCACCCAGCCATGTTATTTTTTAAACCAGTTGAACAGTTGCTGCTAAATCAGTGGGATTTCAGTGGCAATGTGTTCACCATACAAAAATGACAACCTCTAAAATGTGTCCTTGAATAGATGGCTGGATAGAAGTCAACAACAGGCTAAGACCTATTTTGGATCTACAAGTCTGAGCAAGACACTGACTACTTAGAAATACGATGGGGCTGATCCAGAGTTTTGAAATAAGGGTAAAACAGGTGCAAGTGTGAAATCTCAGCAAAACCATGCTGAACTGCAAGGGAAGGTAAATGTAAACTTTAAGAACAGATTTATAGTTAGCAGGTGAAACATAAAGCTATGTCGTATATGATTTATAGGTACAAAATTAAAGTATTTTTGTTGCATGCAAAATTATAAAAACCATTTGCATCCCTCACATTGTAGCATGGTTTTGCTCAGGTCTTCACTTGTTCCTAACACATAAGTGCAAGAGCAGCTCTGGATTAGCTCCTATGACTTTTAGTTGTATCAGACCTGTTAAGAATATATAGTTCCACAACAAGACCTAACATTACAAACAATATACAGACAATGTTAAACAATATTATCATAAATAAATACTCATTAAAGTATTTTGTTGCCAATTTCTTATGTCCAACATTTTCCAAAACACAAAACTAGGACCTTTATTTATACATACTCACCCATTCTTATTTGGAAATACCGCCGCCGCCAATATCTCGCCACCACGCCACTACCGCCGGACCACCTGACCGCAGGGATAGGTGAGTAACCTCTCCAGGGAGGTTAGGGTCAGGCTGCAGGGGAGGGAGGGTTAAGGTCAGGCTGAGGGAGAGGGAGGGTTAGGGTCAGGCTGTGGGAGATGGAGGGTTAAGGTCAGGCTGCTGGGAAAGGAGAATTAGTGTCAGGCTGCGGGAGATGGTGGGTTAGGGTCAGGCTACCAGGAAGGGAGGGTTAGTGTCAGGCTGTGGGAGATAGTGGGTTAGGGTCAGGCTGCCAGGAAGGGAGGGTTAGGGTCAGGCTGCGGGGAAGGGAAGGTTAGGGTTAGTGTTGTAAGAGGGGAGGGTTAGGGTTAGAATTAGAGAAAGGAGTGGGGGACTATTTTCTCTTACCTTTTCGGAGCACCGAAAGCTCGGTGCTCCGTGGATTGATTGCTATGCCTCATTGAGGCATATGCAATCGAAATCCCAGCCAGTTCACAAATGTCTGGGAGAAAATGGCCCTATTTCGAAATAGGGCCGTTCTAAGCAGGGACCCACACCCTTTTCTGCATTCCTAACACACTACCTTTCAGTCCATCTTATTCTCTAGTGCCTTTTTAGTTGTCTGTTCCGTGCATATGTGGAGCACAAGCAAACTGGCACTAAGTGGTCACCATTGAAGAAGACAGGTAAGTGTGCTGCCTGCCTGTGGTGATCCTCATGACATTAAAGCTCAGAAGAATAAAGCTCTTCTTTGCTTCCTTAATATGCCTGATGTGCTGCTCCATAGTAACGGAAGGGGTAGAGGTGTCAGACAAATTGGTTTCTCCATCACATCAGACTGGAGTAAATTCAGTCTTCTTTCTAGTTGCATTCTCTGTCTCTCAGGTTATTAAATTGAGCTCTTTATTAGCATCAGAGCTGTGATGTGATTGAATTAGTTTTAATGGCCTTTTACTGTCAGTGGGGTAGATCCAGACCTAAGTGCTTGTTACGTTATATCACGTGGCATATTTACACTAGCGTATTTTCTATGCCCTCCCCTCGCTCATACATACTTTGGCTGTTTTATGCTTCCCAAACCCTACCTTAACTTTTCAAAGCGTAAGTACTGGATTCACGTACTTAACTGCCTCATCCGGCCCATATAGTCCGATTTAAATGCATCCCTCCGTCTACCAAACGTAATTACAGGTGTCGTATTGATGCCCCCGTCTCTTCGTTCATAGTTACGCTGATGGTACATACGTTCAGAGTTATGTGGCGTAACTAACTTAGTAAATACTAATGGGCGATTTTACGTCAGCAACTAGCGTAAAATTGCTTGCGAAGTAGTTTAGGATCTGGCCCAATATGTGCACAGCCAATCCAAGTTGGTTTCCCACACTTCATCAGTCAAGATGAAGGTTCGCATTATGATTCATCTATTCATTCATTCATGTATATATCTATCTTGAAGTAATATAAATTTTGGCTATACATTATTTATTTTTTTCCACAACAACATTAATACAAATCTTCTCTGAAAGGCAGGAAATAAATAAAATCAGATACTATATAAGTTGGAATACATTATGCAAAAGGTTTAGAAAAGCAACAATAACATGTCATCCTCTCAGCAGCTTAATGATAAATAGGACAGATAATAAAAATACTTCCAATGTGTTTGCCAGGAATGCATTGGAAATAATATATAGAACTTGACCTAAAGCTGAACTACTAAAACTATATTGTTTGTTAAGTTATAACCTTGGAAACCATGTTGATACTTTTTTGATTGTATGCACAATATATACAAACCTATTAACTCTGTTTCTCTCATGTACCAATCCTGGCTGAAAGAATGGAATAATTCATTAATTCTATGACTCATCAAAGTCTTTTAACAACAAATATTATCATCGTATTCTTAAAATACTTAACCTTTACAACTTTATACCCTGAATTACTTGAACTATGCCTAAAACATGAAGTTCTACTTGTGTTCAAGTTTTAGAAATAGGGACTGTGTAACCTATACTACTGAGGGAATGCTAAACCGTATTCACAGATATGTTTTTGCGCGGAGTTCCGTGCGTATTTTTAGGCTCGGATTAACTGCACAAAATACATTTTAAAAATAAAACAAAAAAATGACGATAGGGCTAAGAGTCCCTGTAAAATATGCCCTACTCCTTTGGGCACTTTACTAAAACTGATTAGTCTCCCTAGGGGGAGGGGCATAGTAGGGGAGGAGTTGGCAGTTTTTAACACTTTCAGTGAAGTGCCCTGACTCCACGGACCACCTACTATACCCCTATGTGAGCAATGTCCCCCAATGGACTCAGAGAAATGGATATTACGGTGAGTAATAAAAATCCTGTTTTACGCTATTTACGTTGAATTTACGGAAATTCACGGAAATCCATTAGGCACATACTTGTGAATCGCAATTAGCGACATACGTGCAGAGGGGTGTGGTTGAAATCCGTACGGACAAAGTTACGTGAAAGTGGGTAGGGGAGGCATTTAAATGACCATTTGAGGGTACAGTTAGTTACATACGCATGAACGTAAATATTATATGCATGTAAATGCAAGCGTAGAGATAAGTGCCCTAAGTGATAGGTGCCCTATGGAGGCGTAAGTCACCAAAAACCGTCCGTGTGAGGGGAGTGTCATGGGTGTTTCTTTGCAACATACGTGCGTATAATTGCGTATATTTAACTAATGGAGCTGTAAATACGGCCTGCTTTCATACGTTCCTTCTAAGCACTGATGACTTTTACCAATAAATCTTACCAATTGAGAGATATGAGAGCAAAGCTGAATACACAATAAAAAAAACAGTTTTTACCAACATCTTACCAGAGTATACAGTCCAGCATTGCTGCAGAATCGCTGGAAACAGGATTGAATCGTTGGATTGGATTTTTGTGATCTGCGATGTCATAATGGCCCAGATACAGAACAACGATTGTGAGCGAATTTACGCGTGGCGGAGACGTAAAATCGCCTTTTAGTAAGTACTGCGCATGCGCACCATAGAAAATACGCTTTGTAACGTAGCGTAAATGTGAATGCATGTGCCTTTTATGTATGTGTCACGTAAATACTTACGTGTGGGCGTGCCAATTTTACGTTTGACAAAAATATGTCTGAAATACGTTATGTGGGCGGGGGTTTGTATTTAAAGTGTACAGTGTGGGCGTGCTTAGCTGCGTAAATACGTGTTACCCATACGTACGTGAGAAGATCACATCCGTTACGTTGGCTAAAGTTAAGGTAGGGTTTGAAAAGCGTATCTTGAACAAAATACGTACATTCAAGGGGTGTGACAAGGGGAGTGTATAGAAGGTACGCACGCCTAAATACGCAACGCAAGGAAACGTGTTGCAAACGTAGTTCTGGATCTACCCCAATGTCAGTAAAATCTTGGGTTGATTCTTATTAATCTTTCTGCTTATTGCCACCTTTGTGCGCGTGTATATTGTTGTAGCAGAGCTTTATGTTAACACTTTCTAAAGACCCAAAGCAAGAGAAAGTGCAGTGTCTACAGGTTCATCGATATGCAAGTCAGGGCATAAAACTGGGCTTAGAAATACAATTTTGAAAAGATGTTTCAAAGCTTCAGTGTATACCCAGCTTTAAGGCAAAACAAATATATTATTTGCCAATCAATTAAAAATTTTAATAAAGTAAATGTAATAAATTAAGATTTTTTTGCATGTAAAGAAAATAGTTTGCTTTTACACAGAGAACTCACATATAATAATAGTGCTTTACTTTGTGAATAAATGGTCAGCGGTGAAATCCACTTTTCTTCCTTCATATATGCTTTCTGTCATATGTTACAGGGTGTGGTTTGCCAGTATAATGGCCTGTAGCAGATGAATGATGACTGTCGGCAATTGCCGTCAGTCTCCATTTTGGACAGTGGTGAGCCCTAATCATAACTGTTCATGTCCCATGGTCTAACCTTAACCTTCTGCTTAAGCCCTAACCATAACTTTCCATTCTTGAAGCCTAACACTAACCGCTCCTTCTTCAAGCCTAACCCTAATCTCAGCCCAATGCAACTGGTGCAGACTGTCGCTATTGGGAACGGGTGGAAATAGGTACCTGTTCCCAATAGCAGTTTTCTATGTGCCAATACATTCTGCCAATAATACAGCTGCCATTCAGCTGGTTGTTGCAATAGGGCTGGCCAGACCTGAAAACAACATCCCCATTTTACAGACTAGCAAATTATAACAAAAAAAAGAATATTCTAACTTTAACATACTTGAAATGAAATGAAAATGTTGATGTAAGCGCAAGTGAAGTAACCCCAAGAGTCCCATTCAGAGCAAAGAAAACTAGATATAAGCTGAAACATCTGAAATATAAAGTCCAATAATACAGTTCTATTATGCACAGAGCACCTGTATTTATAACACTATGGTCCAGATTTACTAAGCTGTGGGTTTTGAAAGCGTGGAGAGTTTGCCCATAGCAACCAATCAGATTCTAGCTGACATTCTTTAGAATGCAATAGTTAAATAAGATCTAAAATCTGATTGGTATGGGCAAATTCTCCACACTTAAAAACCCACGGCTTAGTAAATCTGGACCCGTATCTTAAATAAAATAAAATAAATATTTAAGGGAAATGTTTATTATGACTAATTGTTATTCTTAAATGTGTTGCTTTCTACTTTAACACTCAACTGAAGGTTTTCATATGATCGTTTGGTTAGGAAAGAAATTATAATCTAAGGAAAAACTGAGATGATTGCATCTTTAGAAAGGAATGTTAGGAGGAGGAGAGGGATTTGTAGAATAAAGTCAGATAAAAACTAATTAGAATTTTAAAAAAGGGTCAGAACATAGATTTCATCAGTGCTTTTTTTGTAAAAAAAAAAAGGTACAGCCCCCTTATATTTTTTTCAGCCCTTATTGCAGCCCCCTATTATTTTTCAGACCTTATTGCAACCCCCTCATAAGTTTCAGTCTTTTTTACAGCCCCATTATAATTTTTTATAATTAAGTCCATTTTAATTCCAGCTTCCATTGTCTGCCCCTTTTACTGTCCAGCCTCCTTTGTCTGCCCCTTTTAATGTCCAGCCTCCATGTGTGTCCCTTTTAATGTTCGGTCTCCAGGTGTTCCCCTTTTAATGTCCAGTCTCCATGTGTGTCCCTTGTAATATCCAGCCTCCCTGTTTGCCCCTTATAATGTCCAGCCTCCATGTGTGCCCCTTGTAATGTACAGCCTCCATGTGTGCCCCTTGTAATGTCCAGCCTCCCTTGTCTGTGTGTGTGTGTGTGTGTGTGTGTGTGTGTGTGTCTCCGCAGTCAGCCTTTCTGCCTCTTACTTTTGTGTGTTCAATAAACCTTATTTCCCCTTCCTTGTGTGTGTCCAGTCAGAATTATTGCCCTTTCCTTGTATGTGTGTCTAGTTAGCCTTATTGCCCCTTCTTTCTGTGTGACCATTCAGGCTTAATGCCCTTTCTTCTATGTGTCCAGCCAGCCTTATTGCCCTTCCTTCTGTGTGCAGCCAGCCTTTTTGCCTCCTTTTTTATTTTTTTAAGTGAGCCTTATTGCCCCTCCTTCTGTGTCCAGTCAGCTTTCTACCTCCTCCTTCTGTGTATCCAACCAGCCTTATTGCCCCTTTCTTCTGTGTGTCCAACTAGTCTTATTTCCCCCTCTTTATTTGTGTCCAGTCAGCCTTGGCCCCTATTTCTGTTTGTCCAACCAGCCTTATTGCCCCACCTTCTATGTCAAGCCAGCCTTATTGCCCCCTCCTTCTGTGTCAATTCAGTCTTATTGCCCCCTCTTTATTTTCCAGTCAGCCTTATTGGCCCCTTTTTCTGTTTGTCCAACCAGCCTTATTGCCCCACCTTCTGTGTCCAGCCAGCCTTATTGAGCCCTCCTTCTGTGTTTATTAAGCCTTATTGCCCCGTCAATCTGTGTTCAGTCAGCCTTATTTCCCCTCTTAATTTTTGTCCTTATTGACCCTTCCTTTTGTGTCCAACCAGTCTTATTGCCCCCTCTTTCTGTGTCAACCCAGCCTTATTGCCCCCTCCTTATGTGTCCAGCCAGCCTTATTTCCCCCCTCTTTATTTGTGTCCAGTCAGCCTTGGCCCCTCTTTCTGTTCGTGTAACCAGCACATTCTGTGCCAGCCAGCCTTATTGCCCCTTCCTTCTGTGTCAATTCTGCCTTATTGCTCCTTCCTTTAGTGTCCAACCAGTCTTATTGCCCCCCTCTTTGGGTCCAGTTAGCCTTACACCACTTCCTAGCCCTATTGCCCCTTCCTAGTGTTTCCAATTAGTATTTTTGCCCTCTTTGTCAATATGTGTCCACGGTCCAACTAACATTATTTCCCCTCTTTGTCACACTGGCGTCTTGTGAAGAGAGCTGCGGGCGGCTGTGCATTGGCCATCCAGCTCTGCAGCCCAACTCTGAGCAGGGAGACACCTGGCAGAAGTGCTGGGAGACAATGGACAATCGCCCGGAGGCAAGCGCTTCCATTGCCTCCGGTACGTTGCCACTGATTGCACTGTTAAAAGCCTTGACGCTTATATAGCGGCACAGGCTTTTAACAAAAAAACAAAAACAAGTCAGTCAGTCGGAAAAAGGTGCTGGAATACCGTTCCGGTGCGTCCGACGACAAAAAAAAAACCTGGATTTCATGGCAATAACACATGCTGTGCAAATAATTGTCATAAATGTAACTTATCTTCCACAAAGGGTTTCAGAAATGCCTAAACAATAATAAATGTGCAACAGGATTAACAAGCAGATCCAGTAATTTTTTTCTTGACTGTGCATTGGCCCGCTACTGAGCAGCTGTGAGCAGCAAGTATTGGCGGTAGGATACCACCGATACCTTCTGCTGCAGAGCTAGGTAAGTATTGGCAGGCCCCCATAAGCTCCGGACCCAGGACAATAGTCACAGCTGCTCCCCCCTGATGGTGGCCCTGGATACAAAGTAACTGGTAAAATGAACAAACAGGCAAAAACTGAGCCAGAGTACAGGAGACAGGTGGAGGTGCAACAATGCAGGTGCAAACAAGGCAAGAACACATTAACAGACCATGGGTCAGATTTACTAAGATGCAGGTTTGGAAAAGTGGAGATGTTGCCCATAGGAACCAATCAGATTCCATCTGACATTCTCACCTGACCCAGTGGCTTAGCTATGGTAGGATTTGAGAATAGAGCTCTAATCCAAGAACACAGATGGCCTCTTATGGTACTGCAGGATCAGTACAAATATCCTAACACCTGGTTGGCCACAACTGTAACACATGGTTTGAGAGCTGGCTGATCAATAAGCAATAAGGAGGGATGATAAACAGAACATGCTCTCAGTAAGTAGACTGTGTGCTGGTTTGCTTAGGATCTATTGCAAATTGTGCTGAATATTAAAGGTCTTGTATTTCTGTTCGCTGCAGTTTGCACAGCAAATACTTTCACTTTGCTCTTTTGAATTCCAGTTATCAGCTGTATAAGTAACAGTTGCACACTCTTTATTGCTCATTACCTGATCAGCTTGCTTTTTCTTTCGTGTATGAGCACATGATGCTACCATTACTATTATTATTATTATTAATAATGTTTATTTATAATGCGCCACACAGTATCCGCAGCGCCGTACAGAGGCAATAGCAAACAATAGTTACAAATACAATTCAATACAATAATTAACAGTGGGTATAAAAGCATGAATAAGGAATACAATACATGTGCAAAGCAAAACTAAAATACAGTACAAAAAAGCAGATCAATATGTAAGGAAAATAAAGATGCTGGATATGTGTGTAGGAGCAGATGAATAAGGAGAGCGAAAGACAGTAGAGAGAAAAAGGTCTGATGCAAGCAATGTTGCAGTCTTTAAAGACCGCATGCATGTAATCAACGTATTACGTGTTATTTTTTTTTTACTTTTCTATTTCTTTGTAAAATAATTTTTTATTTATCCTAAAAAAATTATGGTAATAAAAGTATATTTTATGAATGTATTTAGGTAGAAGGGTAAGGAAGAACAGAGAGGCACACTTAAACATTTCTTTCTTTCTTTCAACACAGATCTTTTGCAGGCTTCTCAAGAGTAACCTCTCCTGAGAGACCTATGCTGGTTTCTCACCATTTATACTTACACCTGCTTTGTCACACAAAGTATTTCAACAGCTGCTACCCTGCACCACACTAAGTATACTACTTGTATACAGTTACACTCTCCGGTACGAGAGTGTAATTGCCGAAAATGGAACTTCCGAAAGTTCCTTTTCGAAAGTCCCATTTTCGAATACTTACCGCTTTCGCCTTTTTTTTTAGTGGATGGGTGAGTATGCCGTTCGGCATACTTTACCCATTCACTTTCACAATTACCGTTGTCCTTCCGCCGTCTGTACCGTTGTCTCCCTCCGCCGCACCTCCACCTCTGCTCACCGGACCAGTGGAACAGGTATGTAAATGATCTCTGCGGGGTTAAGGTTGGGGTTAGGGTCAGGCTGCAGGAGAGGGAGGGTTAGGGTCAGGCTGCAGGAGATGGAGGGTTAGGGGCAGGCTGCAGGAAATGGTGGGTTAGGGTCAGGCTGCAATTAAGGGAGGGTTGGGGGTTAGGCTGCCAGGAAGGGAGGATTAGAGTTAGGGTAGTGAGAGGGGAGGGTTAGGGTTAGGGAAAGGAGTGGGGGGCTATTTTTTTACAACTTTTAGTACCACTGAGCTTTCGGTGCTCCGTTGATCGATTGCAATGTCTCTTCGAGTTCTTGCGAACTGGCTGGGAGGAATAGGGTTTTTCGCAATTGGGACTTTCTATGGGGGACCTACACCCCTATATGCGTGGTAGGTCATTTCGGGAAAATCCGCACTTAAGAAGCTTGAGCTAAGAGAGGAAAGTTGCACCTGGGATAAACTGTTCATTTTTGGGGAGTCAAATTTCTTCTGTTGCAAACAGTGGACTGGTGGGCTCTATGAGCTGGAGGGCTCATGGGCCCACCAGATGCTACATTAGCTTTATTAATGTAACTTCCATCATATGGAACTAAGTTCCGTACTATGGGATTTAAGTGAAAATGGGCTGAGAGAGAGAGAGGGTTAGGGAAACGAGTGGGGGACTATTTTTTTTTTTACAACTTTTAGTACCATGGAGCTTTCGGTGCTCCGTGGCTCGA
>WWET01002046.1:142462-156402 GCA_011038615.1 Limnodynastes dumerilii
CATTCCTGTGTTGGGTTTAATAAAAATTGGGCAGTCAAAAAAACCCCCAAGAAGGGCAGAAGACAGCCACCTAATAGGTAGACACTACTAAACTAAAAGCGGGAATGGGTTCCAGAAATATAAGTAGGGATTAATGGGTGTAGATAGCAACCAGAAATGAAATAATTATAAATACTAAAACTTAACATTTAATCTGTATATTAAAATAAATAGTCATGGCGAAATATTTAAATAGTATAAAAATACTGTTTCAAAATAAAGATGTTATACAAAAACAGAAAGTAGTTTCAGGTCAGTATCAGAACACTATAATAAGCGTCAGATAGACAGACAAGCATAAAATTGCAGTATAACAGATTGTGCACTAATAAACAAGCAAAGTTAATCTTAATGGCACAGATCCTGATCCACGTCTGACAGGGGACATCTGAGCATGCGCACACCAGATGTTCCGACAGCGTAAATACTGACGTATGTAACTAAGTTACATAAGTCAGTATGTACACAGAAGAGGCTGACCCTTCAGTTACAATGGCCCCCCATACAGACGGGGATAGCCATTTAAATGAGGGGTTGGGGGCAGGGAAGCCCCGTTAGACTAAGTCTGCGGCCGTACGGTTAATCGTAAAAGTTAAGGTAGCAATCTGGACACGTAAGTACTGCAATGTTTACTTTTGTATCCTTTTGCTTATATTTATTGGCAACATCGGGCCATATTCAGAACTCCGGCTGCAATGCAATTGAGGCCGGAGTTCTGCAAAAAGTGCTACTGCGCATGCGCAGTAATTTTGGAACGTAATCTACGTTACTTCTTGCAACGTAGATTGCGTACACGCGGTCTTTAAAACCGCGTGTACGCAATCTATGTTGCAAGAAGTAATGTAGAGCTCTGAATCCGGCTGATCGTGACTAACTTTGCTTGTTTATTAGTGCACAATCTGTTAATTCTATGCTTGTCTGTCTATCTGATACTTATTATAGTGTCCTGATACTGATCTGAAACTACTTTATTATTATTTTATTACTTTATTATTATCTTTATTTTTAAACAGTATTTTTATACTATTTAAATATTTCGCCCTGACTATTTATTTTAATATACAGGTTAAAGGTTAAGTTTTAGTATTTATAATTATTTCATTTTTGGTTGCAATCTTCACCCATTAACCCCTACTTTTTTCAGATATTTCTGGAACCCATTCCCACTTTTGATTTAGTAGTGTGCGCCTATTTGGTGGCTGTCTTCTGTCCTTCTTGGGGTATATTTCGAGTGTATACAGGTGAAACTCGAAAAATTAGAATATTCAACTTAAAAGGTGAAACTAATATATTATATAGACTCATTACATGCAAAGAGAGATATTTCAAACCTTTATTTGTATTAATTTTGATGATTATGGCTTACAGCTTATGAGAACCTCAAAAGCTAAATTTCACAAAATTAAAATATCACATGAAATAAAAAATAAAAAAGTTTTTAAATACAGTAATGTCAGCCCTCTGAAAAGTATAATCATGCATACTCAGTACTTGATTTGGGCCCCTTTTGCACAAATTACTGCCTCAATGCGGCATGGCATGGATGCTATCAGCATTCTTCCACCAGACTCTGTGTTACACACCGGCAGCCGACAGCCGGCATGTAACGATGCTTCCGCTCTGTGGAACGCAGCGTGCGTTCCACAGGTCGGCCGGCGCATGCGCAGCGCCTCTGTTAAAGTCCCGGCGTTCCTCCACGAGGACGTCGGTGATATTCTTACCTGTCTGGTGCGGTTTGCTTGTGGCTCCCGCTGCTTGTTGCTCTCCGTGACGGCTCTCTGCACCCCTATTAGGCTAGTCTCCGCACTGGTCCTGTCCTGTGTTGTGGGGGTGTCTCATACTTACCTGCTTTGTCTGTGTCTCTCTTGTTTCTTAGTAGCATACTTACTTACCTGTATGGGCTGTGTATCTCTAGCCACATAGTGGCCTACCTATACTCACCTGTAGTGTCTGAAAAACCTAACCACATAGTGGTATATATATTTTTACTTACCTGTATGGGCTGTGTTTCTCTAGCCACATAGTGGCCTACTTATACTTACCAGTTTTGACCGTTAACCCTAACCACATAGTGGTACGCATTTATACTTACCTGTATTGGTTGTATATCCCTAGCTACATAGTGGCACATTTATACCTACCAGTATTGGCAGTTAAAGCCGAGCCACATCGTGGCATTTATACCATTACCGGTACTGGTTATTTACCTTTGCCATTTACTGCCAGTGGGCATATTTTCCTTTATTTTATCCTTTCCTGCTACCAAGGGGATATTGTGTGGCATTGTCTACAGTTTATTTCCCGCCATATCCTGGCTAATTACTTTAGAGCTAGTTTTGTTTACTACCATTGTCCTACTCTTTCTGGTGCCACATAGTGGCCTCCTTGTTTAATATCTGTCTGGCGGAGCTATTACTTAGTCTCTGCGATCTTGTGGTGGTCTTTGTTGTCCGTTATTCGTTCTTTCTACCGGCTATCTGTTGTGTGAAAGTGAACACTGATAGCATATCTCCTACAGTCACGGTGCCTTGCTCCATACTTGATTCTTATATTATTTTTCCTTTCAAGTGAATCTGCACGCCTAGGATAGCGGCTTGTTTATCTGGGCGCTGCACAACTCCATCCCCACGTCTAGGGGCCCTGGCGAAGACTCCCAGATTCCCTGCTGCATGCTGGGTAACCAGTTTCATACTGTACTATTCATAACACTCTGGAACCTTGATTTCCAAATGAGATGCAAAATTTGCTTTCATCAGAAAAGAGGACTTTGGACCACTGAGCAATTGACCAGTTCTTTCTTTCTTTAGCCCAGGTAAGATGCTTCTGACGTTGTTTGTTGTTCAGGAGCGGCTTGACAAGAGGAATACAACATTTGAAGCCCATGCGCCTGATCCAGAGCTACGAAATTGCCGTCCGACGGACGAATGCGTACGTTCGCCCGTGCGAATAAACATACACGCCCCTAACACTCCCATTGTAAAGTACCTGCTTACGGCGGCTATACCCTACACTAGGTACTCCCGTCGGCCGTACGAATTTTTGCACATATTACGCAAAGCGTATGGGCTTAGCACGCCCATACTGTACAATTTAAATGGCTATCCCCGCCTCCGTGTAGTAAAACGAGCGCCCAGGCGACCGTCGTACTGAACGCACGCCCCTCGAGCGAACATTTCGCTCACAATACGACCGCTATACGCTCATGTCGTCCAGCCGACCGGAAGCTGTCATACTGGGCATGCGCCATTGTAAGTACTAAGGCGGGGATAGCCATGTAGTACCATATAGGCGGGGATAGCCATGTAAATAAGGTATCGGCGGCGTGGGAAGCCCCATTATGAATAGGCCGCAGACCTAGTCGTAAAAGTTAAGCTAGGAAACTTCACCTCTTCATTCTAATTTTAGTTTTACAATTTAAAATTGCCTTCTCTTGCAGTTCACCATGGTATTGCTCAGGTCTACACTTATACCTAAAAAAAAGGTGTAAGTGCAACTCTGAATCAGGTCTATGGTACATACATACACACTAAGGCTAACTTATTCAGCAGCCAATTAACCTACCAGAATGTTTATGGAGTGTGGGAGGAAATTGGAGCACCTAGAGGAAACCCATGCAGACAAGGGGAGAACATACAAACTCCACACAGATAAGGTCTAGTCCAGGAATCAAACTCATGACCTCAGCACTGTGAGACACAAGTGCTACTTACTGAGACACCATGCTGCACACTTAGAACTGACATCTATATATTATCTATACATCAATGTAAAGATATAGCGCTGTTATATTGAATTATAACATACATTTCTGCATGTGACAATGTTTATATCACCAATGTTGAAAATTCCGAAGAACTACTAATGAAAACAGCTATTAGTGGTATGAACACAGATGTATGAATTATTGTTGTTAGATTTTCAGGATATTAGACCTATAGATTGTTGTCGTTACTCACAATGGGCCAGATCCTGACCCCCCGCACGCATTACATGTGTGCAGGGGTCTGTAGTTACACTCCCGTAGTGGGGAGTGCATGACCCTTCCTAGCTTAACTCTATTTTATAGAATAAATAAATTAACACTCCTTACTTTGAAAAATGGTATAGCTGAGCTGTACACTTGCACCTTTTTTATTCTTACTCTCAAACTCTGAATCTGCCCCCATAGTATGTAGTTTTAAAAATATTCTCTGGTAAAGCGCTATGTGATCTGATAGCGCTATATATATAAAAACCTGTTAATAAGTAAGTGGGCAAATTTTATCAGTTTGCACTTTCAGCTGCATAGGCTGTATGCATGTGATACAGAGTGTAGACCATAGTGTGAATGGTTTCACTCTATAGTGCACAATCAGCAGGCATAACATGGCAGTGTTGTGCCAGGAACTCGCCACTCAGGCTTCTGCAATGATGCAGGGCTCAGAGTGAGGGGTTATACGGGGGAGATTGATAGAAAAGCTATAAATCTCCATTCACTTCTATTATTGCTATATTTTCATACCGCCACACATCCAACTTCTTTTGCAATTTCCTTTTGAGGCTTTCCCTCCTTGATGGTTTTCTGCACAACTGTCAGGTCAGCAGTCGTCCCCATGATTGTGAATTCTACTAATCCAGACTGAGAGACCATTTAAAGGCTCAGGAACCCTTTGCAGCTGTTTTGGAATAATTTGCTGATTAGAGTGTGACACTTTGAGCCTACAATATTGAACCTTGTCACATTATTCTAATTTTGTGAAATTTAGATTTTGGGGTTTTCATAAGCTCTAAGCCATAATCATAAAAATTAATACAAATAAATGCTTGAAATATCTCACTTTGCATGTAATGAGTCTATATAATATAATAGTTTCACCTTTTAAGTTGAATTACTGAAATAAACAAGCTTTTGAACGATATTCACATTTTTCAAGTTTCACCTGCACATTTACATCAGCCACCACAGGTATCACCTCCCATATATGCCTATTGCAGCATTATTATTACTATTACCACTTTGTTATAATCCAAAGGCATTTCAGAGTCTCTATATAGTTAGTCTGTGTGACTTTCTTTTCCTCCCCTTCATCCCTCCCAGCTCCCTTGTTTACTTTTATAAATGAACTTTATATTTTATAACTTTATATTCCCTAGGTTTTATTTTTCCACTTAAATAGATAATTAACTAAAACATTATCTGCATACCTTCAAACTTGAAGGCAAATCCACTTTATCATATGAAAGTCACAGAGACAACAGCAAAAGTCAGACATTTAATACATACTCTTAAAGAAAATACACTTTAAGAAAATACACTTTAAAAAAAGTCAGACCTTTAATACATGCACTTAAAGAAAATACACTTTAAGAAAATATTCTTTACTAGTGATGGCTATGTTAACCTCCTGTAGAGAGGACAGACACACTCTTTGAAAGATGCTCAGAAACATCTCTTGGAATGTCATTGCAGGATAAAGCTTTGATGCATTTGGCACTGAGCAGTCAAAAGGTAGAGGAAGCGGTCAAACAATGGAGACAGCCCTGTTCTTGCTTTATAATAAGCAAATTGAGGTGTCAAGAGTTTATAGTGGTTAGTGATTGCATAGTATTTTGGGACCTAATAACCCTTTCAGATTGCCATTTAAAACCCGGGTATTTTGTCTAATTCCTGGGGCTAGACTTCAACAACCCAGGTTTGAGTGGTAATGTGAAAGGTACCAGGGTTCTCGACTCAGGTCTAATAACCAGGGATTCCAACATGGCAAAAAAGAAGGGTTTTTCCTGTGTCCGACACAGGTTAGGTGGTAATATGAAAGGTTCCGAGTTAATTTTTAACATGGGTTTTTCACAAAGAAATCTGATTGGATAGTTAACGGCACTGAAGATTGATGTCATTTTAACGCTGCCACCACCTTGGCAGACATCATGGCTCACTGGAGAAAGGAGTATGTGCGTGAGTTGCTCTCCATCTGGGGTGAGGAACAAATAAAAGCCCAAATCATGGATACTGTGAAGGACGCTCAAATATATTTAATATAGCTGAAAAGCTGAAAGAAAGAGGAATAGAAAAGCCGCAGCAGCAGGTGGTAAACAAATTAAAGTCACTTCGGAAGCAATACTCCAAAGTGCTTGATAGCAGGAGGAGATGCAGAGCTGACCGTAATTAATGGTGATTGTTTGACCAGCATAACGAAGTGTTTGAAAACACAGCATCCTCAAATCTGTGGCATTTGCATCATCATTGCCCACTGGAGAATTTGAAAAGTAACAATCAAGCGTTGCATCATGCTCTTCATCTCCCCTTATGTTTGATGACTCACCGCTGGAATCATCTGGTACTGCCGGTGAACTTAGCGTGTTTGATTAGTCCAACTTGGCTGAAGTTTTAGAATGTGCTGTGCCTGCGTCATGTGAACCAACTGAATGTACTGCTGATGCTGCAGTGTCAGTAGAGGAGCAACCATCCACATACTCTGGCTTGCGTGGAAATAGTAAGTACTGCAATGTTTACTTTTGTATCCTTAATGTGAATTTTTATCTTTGTATCTCGCTTTAAAAGTCCAAAGTCTAATATAGTCTGTAAATGCTGCCCATATATCCACGCTAGACAGCGTGACGATTGTTGCACAATGTTTGTGTCCATTTTAAATGTTCACTATCAAAAGTCCAATATTTAATTCTTTATAAAACTTTATATACATGAAAAAAAACATTGAAAATGTACACAGCTGTCACAGCATGAAGTAGTGCAGGAGGGAGGGGGCCTCAAATACAATGGCTTACAACACCAAAAAATCATATACACACATAGGGCCGTATCCAGAACTACGCTGGCCGGCGATAATACGCTGGCCAGCAGCGTAAGATCGTCTAAAAACATGATCTGCGCATGCGCCGGGCACATTTTGCCAAGCGTAGGTGCGTAAACGCCCGATCGTGGATCAGGCGTCCGTAGCTTCAGCGTAATGGGGGGAGGGAGGGTAATGAGACTGGGAGGGCGCCATTAACGTATCAACGCCACTGTCCAAATGTATTAATAGTCACTTACGCCAGCTGAAGTTAAGGTAGTCTTCAGCCGGCGTAAACGATTGTTCATACGCTGGGGCAAGGGGGAGTGTCGGGGGAGGGAAGCGATGGTACGCTAAGCGTTAGACCGCTCAGTGGGCCTGATCCAGAGCTACGATGGTACACTGAGCGGTCTAACGCTCAGTGTACCATCGCTTCCCTCCTCTGACACTCCCCCTTGCCCCAGTGTATGAACAATGGCTTACCCTAACTTCAGCCGGCGTAAGTGACTGTTAATACGTTGGGACGGCGGCGTTGATACGTTAACGCCGCCCTCCCAACCTCATTACCCTCCCCCCACCTACCTGCACGAACTTCCATGTAGTAACGCTGGGGGACACCCCCTCCAGCGTTACTATGCTGCTGCTACGGACACCCGATCCACAATCTGCCCGGCGCATGCGCAGATCATCTTTTTAGACGATCTTACGCCGGCCAGCATAGTTCTGGTTACGGCCCAATGTACCATCGTAGGTCTGGATCAGGCCCATAATGTCCTTCTTGTCTAATGTGTTGTTATTTCTATTTCCCTTTTTCTAGCTGTTAATGTTCCTAAATAAGAGAAATGCCTGAGCAAGGTGAAAATTGCTACAAAGGCAATGACAAGTGTGATGTTCCAACAGTAGCAGAAATGGCTGAATCCATGCAGTTGCAGGATGATCGCCGCATGTGGTGGTTCCTGGATCATGAAAGCATTTTGCACTTAACAAATACAACTGTCTTTATTTTAACGCAAAGAATAAAGATTTTTTGAAAGGGTGTTACGTATAAGTTTAGGGTTAAACTTAGGGTTGCCCAGTAAGGGTAAATGTAAAGAAAACTATGGATTTAGCTGCTATATGATCTGTAACCTCACAGCCATACAGGTGAGAAAATGCTAGTAAATTAAGCTAAAAAAGATTGATGTTCAAGTCATATATAGAATCAGAATATGATAGCAAATCCCTGAAGTGTCAAAGCTAGACTACTTGATTTTGAACCATAATAATGGGGACATTATTTTGTACCCAGATAAAAATCCGAAAATGCAGTTATTTATGTTGGATATCTTTTTGACTAACTAAAGCATGAGATCCTGAAAGAGTATGATGATACCACCACATACTATGGTATAATGTTATACCTTTGATGAAATGATGTACACCATCTGGTGTTCTGTAAGAACTGAAGGATGTTTTGAAGTCACATGCTCAGAATTTTGTCTAAGATTTTTAAATCTAAACAGTGTAAACAGTCTAATCAGTATAATAAAATGGTAGGAGGGTGTTTTTGCTTGGTTTGGGTAGGAGTATTGTGTATGCTGAATTAAATGAGGTGTAGAAAGGGAAAGGCATATGAATTTTACGGTATAGTTCTTGCAATGAGGGGACAATTTCCACTTGTAGGCTTTGTAGTAGTATTAACCTGTAAACCTGCATGGACAATCAAGTATATATAGAGATACACTTTTTATTACAAAGAGAATTTCCTATGGTGTAGAGTCAGACTCTGAAAGGCCAGTCAGAGATATTTTAATGGGGAAAATGTGCCTCAGTCAAGTCAGTGCAAGTCAAATTATTCCCATTATAATTATAAGAGAAAACTCTGTTATTCACATCTGAACTATGTTCAAATGTGATTGTTGAATTCAAAGTGTTGTCCATAGTAATACTCTTTCACCTCTATTATGTTTCAATAATCTTGCTACATATTTACATATACATTCACATTGTTGCACAAAGAAAATCTCATTTTTACATGTGGCTTTGTTGAAATTTTTTCATTCCACTAATCCACCACTGCACACACTGGTAAAATGTACTACTAAATGTTTTACTCCATTTGCATTCCTTAGTAACCTCTAAAGCTAATGTTATTGTTTATATTAAATCCAGACTTGACTCTCTCTTTACCACGTAAAACTGACTTCTTCACTCAGAGATGAACCTTATAATACAGAATCCTAACAGTTTTTGTCAGTGAATACATGAACAGGCACATGGATAGCAAATGCCTAAATTTGCTTTCAGACTTAAGTGTTTAGAAAGCTGTGGAAGTACTAAACTGCTTAGGCCGACACACCTCTCCCCCTCATAAACCCATGAAATAAACACACGGACAACTTTGTGGAATTTAAAATAGGGGGCACAGATTTATTAAATTGTAATTGGTTAATTGACTATGAATTTGTCTGAAGGTGACAAAATTGTCATTTCTCTTAAGTCTGGAATAAGAATCAGAATGTGGGGGGCTGATACAGAGTTTGGGAGTAAGGGTAAAACAGGTACAAATGTAGACCTGAGCCAAATCAGGTTAAACTGGAAGGGAAGGCAAACACAGAGTAGCACATATGCAAAATGGGAATGCATAGGAACTTGGGAAAATCATAAACATGATCTGGGAGTGTGAAGTGGTCTTCAATTTACAAAGAAGACCAACCTATAAAGGCTACAACTAAATCTGTATGTGCAGACCCTATATTATTCATATGTTTTATTATTTATCATTTATTTGCAGGACTTAAATATATACAGTGCCTAGGAAATAAATAACTAACAAACCAATGTTCATCTCAATTATTTAATCCTTAAATCAATTTAATTTATACTACATTTTTGTTTTGCTTGAAGTATATAAACCATGTACCTTGTATTTTATTTTCCCTTTATTATGCGTTACATCAGTTACATTACATTGACAAACTGGTGTGCTTTAAAAGAAAAACATGCATTGAAGCAACATTGTGATAAAGTAGCACAATAATTGTAGTCATTTGTTTTCATTGAAATTCTGTCTTTTATAAACAGGCCTTTTCTTATTTCACTGTGTTTGCTTTTTTATAACTTAAGATAACATGCTACCTTTTACACACATTTACACCGCTTGTCACCATGTCATGTAACTATTTCATTCCATCTTAAGCATGAGGATTTAATATATTGACTGCCAATATATCCTGTCTGAGTGCTTGCAAAGAAAACGTTTCAAAATATTTGAAATACAATAGACTTTTCTGCAAGTGAAGCACAAACTGATAAGACAACAGAAACCAAAGTTAATACAACACTCTCTTAGCGAGGCAAGTGTCTATAGTAATAGGATTAACATGTAATCACATTTTAAGTACAGTATTTTTGTACAATATTATGGATTTTACAGGGGATTATACACTAGATTTATGGGAAATAATTTAAGAAATGTATATTATTCCAAACTTCACTGCTTTGGGTGTGGCAAGTTATAGCTGACTAAATACAATAAGACTTAGCTAGTTTCACTAATTGTCAATTCTAATATTATCAGCTTTATATTCTTTCTTATCCGGGCTTATATGAATCATTTACTACTGTGAATTCGTCTTTCAGCAAAGTGCTCAGGTGCACTTAGCATATTATTGTTTTCAGGTTTTTTTTATTATAGTGTATGTACATGCAAGTATTTTATACTGCTTCTATATTGCAAAAGCAAGTACTATTTTGTACATAACATCTTTTGCACATATTGAACCTATATTAAAGGATAACTACTAAGCCGCTGATAAAGATCTGCGTTTAGACATATTTTTAAGTGCAGCATCTGTACTGAGCATGAGCACAATGGGAGTGAGCACAAAAAAAGGATGCAAAATGGCTGCTCTGTGTGTGGTTACCTTCATGTGGTCTGAGCAAATGGAATGGGGTGTTCCGCTATATTAGAGTTAGAAAGTGGCTGGTTTAGTGCTGCTGTAAGTGCAGTAGTCATCCTGCTTCTATGGACTTCCACCTAAAATCCTGCACCAGCGCAGGGCTGGTTTAGGTGTAAGACGTTAGAGATTTTTATTCCATTAAAGCCCTTATTCTTAGTTATAACACAGACCCACAAACCAAATAATTATTAAGCTGTTAATTTAAGAATAAGGCAATTATTTTATTAATGTTTTAACTACACACTTTTACCAATTCAAATTAATGATATTAAAATTTGCCTACACACATCAATTTGCATCTCTAAAAAGCATGCTCATTTTCAGTACAGACAGCTTCACACGGAACATTGCAGGTTTCAAAGGATGCACTTCTTCAGTACATCCTATACAGAGTTGTAAAAATCGCAGCTCTTGATAGGATGCACGCAAAGTAAGCAGCTGATTTCTGTGTCCACTGTAGGAATACTCTGGATCAGGTCCAAAGAGTTGAGTGATGAAGTTTAATGTCTCAGCTCAAATTTACAGATTAAATATATAGCTATGTAGTATGTGAGTTCTATGTGTAAAACCATATTTCCTGCATGCAAAAGAACTGAAAATCATTTACACAACTCACATTGCAATATGCTGTTGCTCAATTCTACACTTGCACCTGTTTTGCTCTAACCCTGGATCAGCTCTTTATCTTGAATAATTATGTTGTCATTGGTCAAATAATCTTCCAATCCTTCTGCGGAAATGGTTCTATTACAGAATAAAAGAAACAAATTGTCTATGGATTTCTCGTTCTTTATTCTTATTTCCTGGGCGGCTTTCTTTTAGCAAAGATTAAAGGTTTTTAGAATGAGCTTGGTAAATTGTATTATGATAAATATGTCAAACAGCTTGAAAAATGTAATTTTTATGTGTTGTCTATCAGAAGAGAGGAAATGCTGTTAAGTAACTTTTTACAGGGCAAGATGCATGTGTCGCCTTCATTTTTGGCCAATGGAATGCTTGTTCATTTGTGTTACAATACATATTTACTCTTTCCAGACAACTCCTAAGCACAAGTTATCTTTTTGTTTCCATCTCTCTGTTTCTTTAAGTTTGATTTGTGGTCTGTCGCTGAAGCTATTGTGGTGTGTGAAAAGTGGGGGCGGTATATTTTTATTTGTAAATGTTTATTCTGTATTTGCTGCAAGGATCGAAGTGTTGACAAGAATGAAAATGACAATAAAGACAAAGAAAAATAAAAAAGAGAACTAGTAACCCTTCTCAACATGACATCATTCTATTAATTTATACATCTACAGGACATGTGTACAAAACGTTTAGAAAGCCATTTTAGTAAAAAATGTTAAAAAAAAGCAGCTCAGGGAAAACACAGACATATTTTTTTTATTCACATTACTAATTACTCTGTAGTGCTTCGTGATTTATATAATTCAACCATATAACAATGAATCAAATCCAGGCGGTTTACGATAACTAGGTGACAGATGCAACGACGCAAGTCCTCCAGACGTTAAGTTAGAGTTACTTAGTTCCGTGTGATGGCATTTACGCGGGAGGCTGCGCTTCCCCTCTGCCCGCCAAGGTTGGCTGGGGGAAGCATGTAAATTGCACAGTGAGAAAACGTTTCCCCGCTTACGAGCAGATCAGCGGTCCGCAAGTATGACTTATGGCAGCATAAGTCACACTTGTAACGCACGAGAGAGGGGGTGACAGGGGGAGTTCACTCACCTCTCTCATTTGGATGGATAGTCTGGATCCGGTCCTAGGATTGGAAACGCCCGCACTTTGCTGAAGTGAATGCTCAAGAACTGCATTCCAAGATAGCTCTGGATTCATTCACTTTTTGTTTAGTCCAGAATTATTGTCCTGTGCCCTATATTCCATAAATGAGATTTCAATTCACCAAAATAGCGCTCATTGGTTGCCCCACAGGAGGTTGCTCCGGTTGAAATGACACAAATACCTCTAATGCGTAGCGTGGCATCACATACAACTTGAATGTTCATTGAATGAAAATGTTTTGATTATAAAAAATCGATTCATTAATTCCCTTAGGTATCAGAGCTACATGTGTATCACCCACTGCCCTAATAACATTAGGGAAGCCATCTCATGGAATTGCTGTTTGATTGGCAACAGTCCATCATCACCCAGGGGCAGATGGACAAATCCGGACAAATGCTCTCAAAAAAGGCGCTATGTCCAAAAACATGTGAAGAGGGGAGAATGAAAGAGGGAGAGATAAATTAAAGGAGAATATGACACCAGAGAGTGAAGTGGAGAATGAAGGTAGTTGTGGTTTATAACAGAGAGGTGAAGAGTGTGAGAGCTCACTCGGGCAAGTAAGCTCGGCAGGTAAAGGGGCAGGAGGGGGGTTTGACACTGTAGTTCCTGCAGGAGCTAGGTATGGCGGTGGTGTAAATCCCTCCAAAGCTGCTGGAGCTGGGCCACGCGCCTCTGTCTCCCCACAAAGTGCACCTGTTTTTACCTGTCATGTATTAAGAGAGAATACAGTGGTTGCTCTGGTGAACAGGGCCCAGGGCAACCATCATACACGTTATCATTCTCAGACTGGTGTGACTAATTCTTCAATCTCGAGGCATTTTGAGGTGCGTATGAGAATTTTGTTGCGCTTGTGAGCAGATTTATAGTATATGTGATGTGTGCTCTTTTTAATTTTACCGAATTATCAAGTCATTGGCTTGAAAGAATGTTCATCAAAAGTCACCTCCTTGGACTGAAGTTTTGATGGGGTAAGGATTTCTGTGCAACATCTGCAGATTATTGCTACTAAATCTTTTAGTAACTTGTGCAGTGCATTGCTCAATATCATTTTAGAAGCGAGTGCAGGCTATAGGCCTAAATATGGTTGTGATGTGCAGGGTAAAGTTTAGAAGTTGAGGACCAACATGTAGTTTTTGAAGCATAAGGAAATAGGGCAATGTACTTTGCAGTATAGAAAATGTTATAGTCAATATTTGGCTGCTCTGTTTTCTGCATAAACTTAATGGTAATGACACTTATGTCATTGTAAGGATCATACATGCAATACAGAGAGACCCTCAGTGACCTATATGCAATATAGAGAGCCCACCAGTGACATAGGACCTGATCCAGAATAACGCCCGCCGTCGCTAGGATGGCGGGCGTAAGCGTAAGATCGGCTTTTCAGCCGATCTGCGCATGCACCGGGCAG
>WWET01002046.1:161351-183357 GCA_011038615.1 Limnodynastes dumerilii
AACATGCTTGGGATAAATATAAGGGTATCCTAAATTGTAAACCAAATTGAGGGTAAATAGGGTCTAGGGTCAGTATAGTTTTGAATAAACAAATGGGCAGACTAGATGGACCATGTGACTTTTATCTGCCGTCACTTTCTATGTTTCTATGTTTCTGTGAAAGATCTATTTAGCTTTGCTTGTCACTGACAACAAATAGTCAGATTTATTTCATTTACTTATAAAATTAGTTTGACCAACGCAGACTAACTCATCATCCAGTGTACCAGTACAAACGTATATAGTGAAACAACAAATTGCATGATGTTGGTTTGTCTCTGTTTAGTGGGAAATGTTTATTTTTCTTACTTTTTGTGTATTAAAATTATGCATATATGCTTTCAATGATCATTTCTTTACACCTATTATTAGACTGTTTTGAGACGTCCAATTACTACTACTAATTTTAGACATAAATGGTGACTGATTCATGGGGCTGTAGTGCAAAACAGAGTGTGGGAAGACTGTCTTCCACATATCAGGACAGATAATAATTAATCTTGTGTTTCAAACTTAGTTAGAGGGATACTTTTTTAGTGCATCTGAAACTTAATCTAGATGTCAGCTTCAATTAAGCTGCTACTCAGTTGTTTGAATGATGACTCATCTTAAAGGAATGAATGCTAAGAAAATTGTGTATAATGCCTTCCTTACAGAAAAAGATGCTGTACGCTGATCTTATTTTAATTTCTTTAACTCTTTAACACTTTTGTTGTTAGTCATTGTTAGTGTAATATGTTATCATGTGGCTAGACCAGATTCCATATCAGGCAGCTATGTTACAGGGAGAATGTATTGTCTCTCTGTTCTAATGAAGTTTACATACTTTTATTGCAAATAAATATTTCTTAGTACACTAGGAGAAAATGTTTTATTTTATTTAGACTATAATATAATAATAATAATAATAATATTATATACATTACTTTGGAATGTATAGAATAAATTCACATATATACATTTAGTTCTATCTTCTATAATAATATCAGTTTACATTCATATTTATTTTAAAGAATGCCTTGACATTGCTGTCCACAATGCATATAGTTGTACGTATGGAGTGTTGTCACGTCCTGACGTATGAAACTAGTTACGTACGTTCAGGGCTCCGATGCGTCACATCTGCCGCACACAAGTCTGGATCCAGCCCAATATAAGCAAACTCCGGTAATCAAAACACACAAGATAATGGATAAGTTAATTTAGCATATTTTTCATTTTAACCCCAGCAGTAAGGTGGGAATTTCTGGGATTGAAACAAGCCTGTACATACATATCTCAGTCCCACACATTCACATAGATTTCTGCAGGCACACTGTCAGGTGGATCTATAACCTAGTCTGACAAGCTGCTTTGGGATAGTGCCAGAAAAGAAAAGTAGAGGAAATGTGTGTTACTGATTACTAAAAATAACCAGATAGAAAGAAAATGTTAAATATTATTTCAGGCAAGGTTATGCATCATCATTAAAATTTAAATACATTGCTACGAGTTATGATTAGAAGAAATAGCTTAAAAATAAATGTTTTTACAGGTAGAGAGATTCTCAGAATGTGTTTCTTCTAAATGCAAAGACAGCATACTATCAGTAGCTACCTGAATTCTCTTCTGATCTTGCTAGCAGATCTGGCTGTGCAGAATCTCCATATAGGAGACACTTAACACTTCTCCATATAGGAGACACTTAGCACTTTTACACAACTACTGCAGGGTGGGGGGTGGGTACTTTACTTTTCTTGACTTAAAGGTACCTACAAGAAAAAAGCTACCTTCATTCTGAGAGGTGTCACAAGAAGAAAAGCACTTTGTATGCTGTAGGCTAGAATTGTAAGCAATCTCAAACTAACTTTGTGACAAGCAAGCATGATAGCCCAGTGATTGATCTAACCACTATACGTAGCGACAATTATTATTATTATTATTATTGATATTATTATCAGTAATAATAATAGTAATGTGATAATTAAGTTCCGTTCGCCTGGAGATCCATCTGACAGAGAGTGGTGCTTCCCCTCTACCCACCTAAACTCTCTTTAGGTAGGTGTATTTACATTTTTTCAGTAGAGGTGGGTTTATCTACTTCCATGCTGATCAATGGTCATACAGACCACTGATCTACACAGGTGACTTAAGGCAGGGTTATGGCAGCGTAACAGCTTCTATAAACTCATGACAGAGGGCAGTGACAGGGGAGTTCACTCCGCTCCTCCATTTGGAAAAAGCGCAGAAGTCTGAACCTGACCCAATATAATTATAAAATGATCAATTATAAAGCAATTTATGTTATTAATGATCTAAATGTGGAGTACTACCTTTAATGACACTAGACTTAAGAGTTATACAACACTGATGCTTAGCTTGTAATGAAATAAGTTAAATAGAAACAAAGGAAATAACTCGATAAAACAGAAAAACAGCCAGCATTTGGCCTCCTCTAATGGTCAGACTTACTAGAAATTCTGGGAATAGGCCTGAGTGACAGCCCAAACTAGACTCATTTCTTTGAGGGCACAATGGTGGAAGAAAGGCGGACAGGGGTGTATTATTTAACCCGATTTTTAGAATGCCTAGTTGACCTCCTAGCACTGCAATGCCAACAGGGTTAACTGACTGCCATTATTTTATCTGACAGGGTCGTTAACAAAATTTTGGTCACATACATTATTGTCATGGGGACACATTACACGTTCTGCATTACAGTGGGAGGAAAGCTGGGAGAGATCAGGGACAGAGCAGGGAGTAGTACCTGAATTAGCAAATTCCCCTCCTTTAGGACTACACAGATTAATGTGTTACATTTCTACAAACAGGGTATTCCTCTGTAGTAAAGCAATGGAGGAATTTGAAAACTATACCCTAACAAGATGCAGGCACTTTCATGAGCAAACACTATAGTCATACAAAAGTGCTATAAGAAAAAGCTAAGCTGTAACATTTAGCTAAATGTAAGCCTTTATATAAAAACTCTAGATAGCACATTATTCAGTTCTAGTTTAAATTAAACCACTGGGAGAATCCATTCTATGGATCTGGAATGTGGGCCTGATCAAAACAGGAATGTACACATAAAGACCGCATGGACGTAATCTATGTAACGAAACGTTACGTAGATAGCGTAAAATAGTTACTACGCATGCGTAGTAGCTAGAATCGCAAAGTTAGGCACGTATGTAAAATATGACGGTGTGGTGAATCCGGGCCTTGATGTGTACTTGCACAAAAGTTTGGGTATGAACATGTGCTCATTGGCAGGAACAGGCTCTAACTGTAAATTTACTTTTGTGTTTGCCTGTGATCTGGACATGTGCAGCCCAAGAATACAAAGACATGTACAACATCTCAGTCTGTTTTAGAACATGTGTTTTTTTTACACACTATTGGTTAAAGGATTGTAACTAGTATAATTACATTTGTACCATGGGAAATGTTCATCAAACAGTGCACTTTTGCAGTGATTTCTTGCAATGTGCACTGTTTTCCTGTTAATGATAAACCTACCGGTATTTTTATTATCAACTATATTATATTTTAAGCACATATGAATATTGGGAATGCTCTGTGCACAGAAGCTTAGTTTTTTTCCCTAATAGCTTTGTTTTAGAGTTCTCTTTTTTTTTTCTTCATCTTCAATCGCTTCAAGGCAATTTACTTCTCCATGGTGCAATTAAATATGTTGAAAAGACAACATGTCTGCACACTTGGCTAGACTAGAGGGTGCCAAGACGATAAAACGCAATTAGCAAAGACTTTGCTGCCACAAATTTTATCTTGTGCTCCTTGACCCTAAGGCAAGACCGAACATCATTACATCTTGATGTTGTGAATTATTATGATGGGCAAAATGAGAATGTTTATATTTTACTGCTACGTTATTGGCATATAAAGTAAAGACACCAACAAGTGCATGCATGCATATCCAATGCAAATCATGGATGCACAGATGAACAATAAAATACCTGAAACTAGAAAAACAACCAGATCTTTGCCAGATATCTCAAATGAATCCTCGCTTCAAACTTGGATATCATCCACATGTACATGGTAGAAAAATTATTATGCACATGAATTATTACTGAACTAATTAAAAGAGAATAACTTTTGTCCCTCTAGCCTTTGAGCTCCTGCACCTGCACATATTTTGAACAAAAGAAGAAAAAAAATGCAGTACAAGTTAATTGTACATGACAATATACCTTGCAGCATTAAACATTTCCCATACCAGAACACACAGACTCAGTGGAGTGCATGGAAGGAAAAGGGGGGGTTCCGGTTGCCTAGAAATCTACCCTAACAAACCAATCAGTAAAGAAAAACAATGCAAGCCAGAGTCACAGCATAGAGACCAGGGGCGGAACTACCATTGGTGCAACAGGTGCAAACAGCACTGACGCCCATGCTGATACTAGGATCCACAGCCGTCATCCCCAGGGCCAAAGCATATTTTTTGCACTTGGGCCCACAACTCGCTAGTTCCACCTCTGATAGAGACCACAGTTCCCTGCCCAGCTCTAAAGATGGCACCTCCTTCTATGTATTAAAATGGGGTGGGGTATATGTGGGAAGCATTCACATTCTGCATTGTAGGTCTGTAGCATATCACCAAGAGTAGAAGTTCATATGCAAAAAGGGTGATGTTGTGCTATCTCCACACTCCTAATAAACCCCACATGTATTCCATGTGAGAGATTTTAGGGGGTCTGGAAAGGACACACTATATAAACTACATGTAGGTTATATAGGATGCCCCCTGTTAGAATCCTGCGTTTGCCATTGGAACTGTTCATATTTATTTTAGGACAAACATTTCTCATACCTGTACAGAACTCATATTGTATATCATTTTGGCATTTGAAAAAATACTGTGCTGTCCAAGGATATATATCACATTACTATATAAAAATAGGTATGAAAGATGTGTAGAGATTCCTGTGGCTAGCTTTGAGCAAACTAAGCACTTCAGCAACATGTGTACTGCAAATCAAGTATAATAATAAATGTGTGTATATTTTTAAAGGGCAATAAAATACACTTTACAATGATGATACAAATGGAACCACCTCGATTGATATAAATTATGTATTCAATACTGTACAGATAAAAAAAATAAACTATTGTATATAAAATTTGCTCCCATTAGTAATATATATATTTATATATGTGTATGCATGTATGTGTGTATATATATACACACACACACACACACATACCTGATCTGCTACTAAACTTAATAAAATGTATTAAATGTATTTGTATATAATATAGTATAGTATAATATACTTTAGTATAGTATAGTGTAGGATATTATACACATGTACAATACTATATACATGTAGTTTAGTATAGTATAGTGCAGTTGTTCCAAAACTTTCTCCATTTTCTCCACCTTTAGTGTCTCAATAATATGTTGATGTCACCCCCAATGTAAAAATAAAGCTTCACATACAAACCATAGTGTTACAATGCCTCCAAAAAAGTGTATCATATGTCATATATACTGTATAACCCCAAAGATCACTATCTTCTCCTCCAGTGATGGATCTCCCTCATCTATCTATTATCCCCATCCTCCACCTCTCTTTAGGCCCCCTTCTCCACCATCTATCCAGGCCCATTCCTTCATCTAGCCACAACCTTTTCCACTTTTTGTAGCTAAGTTTCATATATGAGTCAGAAGAATATCACAGTTTCTTTCCCTCCAGCTCCCAGCACATACATGATACCAGGGCTGGAAGTGAGGGGGTATATGGGGGGTATGCCATTCTGTCACTTCTCCCACAGATTTAATTGAAAAGCTATAAATCTCCATTCACTTCTATTATTTCTATATTTTCATACCGCCACTTCTAAATTTCCACTTCCACCACTGCATAATACACTAATGCAGGCATAGGCAACCTGCGGCTCTCCAGGCGTTGTGGAACTATAAGTCCCAGCATGCTTTACCTACAAAAGCATAGCTGTTACCTGACAAGATTGGTAATTGTAGTTTTGCAACACCTGGAGAGCCGCAGGTTGCCTATGCCTGCACTAATGTGTATTATAACATAGTATGGTCTAGTATAGAGTATTTTATGGTATTATAGGTTCAGAGGTCTCATAGTTTTAGTGCTTTCATATTACAACTGACGTTTTAGCACTATTCATAATTTTATTTTACACTTTAGCCAAGTATTCAACACTACTCTTGCATGTAATGCAAGTAGTGTGTTTAATGTCGCACATACCCCACACTACTTTTTCAAAAGCGTAATGCATGACGGGGTTCACCTCTTGATTAGGATCATAGTCTTCTTTTTTTTGTAGATTTTTTTCTAGTCTTCCCACACTCCCCTCCAACCACCTCAAACCCTCTCTGAGTGTCTCCAAAACTGTACAAAACTTTTTTTGCAAGACTAGCAGCATTCCGGGTCCGGAACAGTAGTCCCGGCTGCCCCCCAGTGGCGGCCTCACAATGGCGGCCCTGGTTACTTGTCAGAGGACTTATTCAAGAGACTTGCATTAGTCCCCTGACTTACTTTATTCTGGATTCGGCTGTATGGGCTTAGTACAGAAAAAACACTTTTCTAATTTTAGTTAAACGCACACATTGCCACATCAATATGCAACAATAATGATTTCAGTTTTGTAATTTGGTTTGGTATATCAAACACATATGTAATAATAAACACTTAAAATTATGTGGCTTGTCCAGGGCCTAAAGAAAATGACAATAAGTTTTAATGTGAAGCAGGCAAGTGTTTTTTTCATGCACCAGGTTATTTCTCTTAATAAAATGTCCAAAAAAAAAAGCCCTACAAAAATAACAAACCATAGTTTTCATATAGTAACAGCTGTTATAATGCACTTAAACTATGTTTTTTTTTAGCAGTTATGTGTTTATATATGGGATTTTAATCCATTTTATATGCAGTTTACATGCAACAGAAAAACCATTAAACGGCATTATAAACATAAATGTAATAAGGCATCATTAAAATGCAAACTGGAGCATGATAAATAAAACTATGTGATTTTGTGTTTTAACATGTTTTTCTCCATTGGTAATAACCCATTTCATTGAATAAATGTAAAACTCTGTACATGTAGAAAATATGAGCTATTGGTAACACTGTACATTAAAAAAACAAATATCCTTAACAAATCACTGCAACTTCATTGTTTACTTTTTCCTACAGATGTAAGTGACAATGTATGCAATCAACAGCATTGTGTTTATATTACAAAAACATTTATTGTCACTGACCTTTTTCTTTTTAAATATTTTCAGTCAAGGTTACAAACGTTCTATTTTGTTAACTAAATATGTGATTTTAAGTTTCTTGATTATTCTTGCATAGCAAAATCCAGTGAATGAGAACAAACTTAATGCAGGATGTTTTGCATACATACAAAAATACATACAAAGACGTATCTATAATGGGTGCAGGGTGTTCAGTGCACACAGCCCCTCATAACAGGGGGGCCCATGGCATTCATCCTGAACCCAAGTCCGCATAACAGGGTTGGCAGGGGAAGGGGGGCCCATTCAGTATCTATTTCTTCCCTCCAAGATCTCCCGGTGGGAAGAAATAGATGCCGAATGAGTCCCCCTTCCCCTGCGGTGGGACTGTCCCGGTTAGCGGGCTGAAAAGGAGGTGAGGCTTAACTCATCCAATTAGGCCCCTCCCCTATTGAGGTCCACGAATCGGGATAGTCAAGTCTCAGGGTAAGGGGGTGCCATATACAAACCCTGCACAAGGGTCCCCTCACTTCTTAATACGCCCCTGCATACATACATACATACATACATACATACATACATACATACATACATACATAGAAACATGTATACTGTCGCAAGATCAAGTTTAGGTTGACATCTCCTGAGATAAAGTAGGAATTTTACAATATAACCAAAGAATAGCATACCAGTCCAGTGCCTTGCTACAAACAGCTGATGCTAGTTTTATTGGTCAATGACAAAAAAACAAAACAGAACAAAATAAGTCCTGTGGCTGGATTTACTAAGCTGCGGGTTTGGAATAGTGGAGATGTTGCTCATAGCAAGCAATTGGCTTCTAGTTGACATTCTCTAGTATGTAATAGGAAAGTGAGAGCTAGTGAGTTGCTATGGGCAACATCTCCTCTTTTCCAAACCCGCAGCTTAGTAAATTTGGTCCCTGGCCTGTTGTTCCCACTCACGGAAAATATATAGCACTTACTGACACAAATAGCAGGCTCTCTCAGCAGGCCTCTGTTCTGCTCCCCATGTTCTAAGAGACAGTCCCACAACCTTTTATTCACCTTTCACAGGTTCAGCTCATATACCACTTTCCCATCACCACCCATAAAAAAAACCAGGATTTTCAACCTGAGTTTTTGCTGGGCAAATTGCTGTGTCAAAAAAAAAAGAAAATCTGCATTATAAGTCCACCTATAACCCTGGTCCAGCAGGTGGACCAGAAAGGGGACACACAAGTACTAAATTCATAGTGATGAATAGTGGAACTGCAGGCAGCCGGATCAACAAGGAGGCCTACAAGTACTACAAAATGCCGCCTGTCTCCTTTCCCTGTACATGGCTCCCGGATACAGATTTCTTTACTATTGCCATAGCAATAGTAAACAAATCTGTCCAATCAGGTGTCTTTGTGATGGAACTATGTTGCAGAACAACATGGGACCTTTCAAACTCACACCAGTCCCATGTAAGACCCAGGAAAAACCATTCTCTTTTCCTTCATTAGACATGGATCACCGAAAGAGGGTCATTTCACATCACCACCAAATACCTGAATTTTTGCAAAGACCAAGGTAAACTGGGTAATTGGTGGTGGCGTGAAAAGGGTTTTAAATCAGCCTAACCTCATGCCCTGATAACCCAAAATGGGCCCAGGATCCAGAATATTGTTTAAGGAAGATTGTTTAAAGGAATAGAAGTGAGTGAGGCAAGTGAAGGCAAGTGTCTTAAGCAGCTTTGTGGGGCATGGAAGCTAAGAAATGGGAGTGGTTAGTGGTGTGATAGCAGGGGCATTTGTCTATGCATGCATAGTATAAGGCAGAGATGTATTCATTTCATTATCACTTTATATTGTAGTATAGATTGATTATGGGGCTAAAAACTTAAGAAGCAACATATTAAAGTACACTCCAGCCCACTTCCCCCTTACATTTTACCATTATTAATCCATGCAGACAAGAACACCCGTTGAAATAAGGCAGAATTTTTTCTTCATATTGGGGGTTCAATCATATTACATTTTGTGGCTTTATTCTGTTAGTGAAACCTTTTAAGCTCATGCTGAAGATGGTCTTATCTAGTCTTGCAGTTGAAGTTCATTCTGTTTATTGTACTCAGTCTGAACTCATAAAAAACTTTAAAATTATTGAATCTATCACATCCCATTGAAATTACCCAAAAAGTCACAGAAAAATGTATTTCATATCAAGCATTTGTAGATACTTTAAACAAGGGTGGTGAGCACTACTAGGAGTCAGTCGGTGGGTAAACTTACAAAAATCTCATTAAATTCATTCATACTTCATAATCCCAGTGATTGCGATATAATCAATTTAATATATAACAGCAAAGGTAACAACAATATTGATTAAAATGTAAATATCATAAAAAATCACACAATGAATGGCCACACATGTACATGTATCTACATTAGTAAACCCTGCAGGGGCTTTGAAAACTTAACTTGCAGTTCCTGGCTGCAAATGTGCACATGAAAATCAAAGTTGGAGTGAAAGTCTGATAAATGCAAATAACCAACTCAAGTCTCTACAAATAAGGGGCCTGATTCAGAATTAAGAAGGTGCTTAAAATAAGAGAGGAAAGTTACTCCTGGGCTAAACCATGCTGATTGCAGGGGGAGTCAAGTTAATTGTATTCTTTGCATGCAGGGATATATCTTTGAATTGCTTACTGCACACAGATACTGACCAGCTTTACTATCACACTGTTATTTAGACCTGGGATAGGAAACATCACCTCTCAACACTAATACTGTTTGCAACAGATGAAATATGACTCCCCTGCAATCAACATGGTTAAGCCCAGGAGTGACTTTCCTCTCTTATTTTAAGCACCTTCTTAATTGTGAATCAGGCCCAAGATTGTAATCTGCTGGGGATCATAGGTGTCCAGCAAGTAAAGAGCAGGATTCAATTGGACTCTCCTGCCGGAAATGTACTCTAGCAATGCATAGTCACTGTTATGATGTAATTATATAGTAGAGTTACGTTACCCATCCAGGAGAGTGTTGAGGTTTGTGACCCATTGAAATAATATCAGTTCTTTGATCTCCGTCAGTACCACCGCCAACCTGGTAAAGTCAGAGGTGCTGGACAAGCGCGGAGAGTAGAGCGTGGGTCCTTTTTGTTTGCTAATCAATGTTTTCTCCCCATTGTTTGACAATTTCTATTGAGCTCTAAATCCAAGTTGGTGGTGCAGAAATACGGTCCCGGGTAAGAGGCAGATTTCTGAATTTCAATTTCCAAGTGTTTGGCCAGACAAAGTATACAACCTTGGTGTGTCTCTCGGTATTAGGCGTACCATTTTATCAGAAGGAGGTAAGAGTGTCTGCTTTACACCCTCTGCATGCTTAAATCATGTTCCTAATTAGTTTACACCTGGTTGTGTGTAGAACCAGGTGTAAACTAATAAGGAATTTGAATAATTTTTGAATAATAAGATCATTGTCAAACATTACAACATGAATACAATTATTAAAGCTGCATAATTTTTTTTCTCTTTGAACTAAAATTGATTTTGTTATATATTTGTGACAAAAAAAAACAATCAAGTCCATAAATACAGAAACCCTTACACCATACTTTAAAAACAACATCTAATGTCATAAACTGACATTATTTTGTACAAAGGGTTTCACTGTTAAAGAGGCTGACACAGATAAATAGGATTACAATATAATTACTTAATCATAGTCTTTAAATGTTTCTAATTAATCAAAAGTGAGTCCTGTAGATGAAAATTCAGCATTATTGATGGACATAAATAAATAACATGAGGAACTTAATGACAATGGGGTACCAACATTTTTTAATAAATAAGTGTCCCTTTAATCTAAAATGTCAACCTATAACTAACATTGTACAAGTAAAATACAGTGATATACGTTGACATGATACAAGTACTTATCATTAAATGTTTGCAATATGGTTACATAGCTAATAGTATTGGACCAAAAAAAACTCAAAACCTCAATGTGACAGTGGCCAGTTGCCAAACGTTTGAACCCCCAAAAAAATCCAAAATGTACACCTAATAAATTCAAGCAATTCATTCTTATTACATTGATGAATGTCTTGATTGCAAGAATTTCTAGACTTTAATCAAATTGTACCTGTGTCAATGGATAGACAAATAAATCAAATAAATTAATTAATCTAAGGAATTATTTAACTATAAAAAAAACCTCTAGTATTTTGTATTTTCCCACATTAACCATTCATTGTATCAAACATTATAACCTTTGCCAAATCAACTGTAATTTCCACTCCTCTTCATGTGTTATGTTTATTTGCAGCAACTGGTGTCTTAAGCTGCTAGCTAGCAACCGGACAGATAAACTGTAATACCATATTGCCTTATGCTTTCCATGATCTATCCTCCATGCTCATCTTCTGTGTCATCCACTCCATAGCTTTCCTGGTCTATCCCCACTGCTCCATTCTGTTTCCTCAGAAGCATGGCTATGCTTACCTTCTGTACCTTCTATTCCATGCCTTCCTCACCACGTCCACGGTGCTCCCTTCTGTGTCCTCCATTTCATACCTTTCCCAATCTGTTTCCACTGCTCATCTTCTGTGTTCTCTGCTCCATGCCCTCCATATTCTGTAACCAGTGCCTATATACTGCTCATTGTGCCTGTATCTTGTCCCTTGTGTTTTTGATCTGTCCTGTTTGTAACTTTAATGCAAAAAACATGCATATATCACTATTTTGTTACTATTCTATGTCAAATTATTCACAAAATCTAAATATATATTTCAATTAGAATTAAACTTTTTACTAAAATGAATAGATTAGATGCCAGTCCATGAAACCATGAAAATACTGTACTAATTATTTGCTACAATTCATTATATGAAGGTATCCAAATATAGAGGAGGCAAGCTCTCAATATGTAAAATTTCAAGTGTATGCAAGGTTGATGAAGTATACATTTTAACCTTAAATAGGCATAAATCCAGCACACCGAAATACACTGCAAAAGGAAACATATAGAAATTTAATGTAGGATTACAGCAGAGCAGTATTGGATAGATATCCACATTGGCAAAAAGCAGACATTTAAGGCCTTGGTTCCAGGAAGAAATACAACAAACGTACAAAAGGTGTCTACTGATATACAAATTAAGCACACTTCACATCAGGTGCATAGTCTCAATGGTGGTATGCAATGCTACAAGAAAGAGTATTTCTTCATCATAGGTACATCCTGCAAATACATCCCACTTAGTGCAGCAGAATATACAAATAGATAGAATATCAATCGAAAAGTATCATTTATCTCAAATGTATTCAACACAATCACAATAGTTGAGCATAAATATCCAAGTAATCAAATGTACATTGCATGTAAAGTCTCAATAATGATGATAGGTGCTACAAGGGAAAGTTCAAATAATAAAAATGTTCATCACCAATGCTTTATACCAACACTTCACTTTCAGTGCAGTGGAATAGGCAAATGATAGCATATTCACAAATAGTAGCGTTGCCACAAATGTACCCAGCTCAATCAAAGTGATTCATGGACATAAGGCACTTAGCTGACACTATTTGTAGTCCGGACCCATATAGAAGCAGTGGAAAGCCGACATCACAGGTAGGTAATAAAACAATTGCAGGGAGCCGACGGCAGTTTCGGGATCATAACACACTGCATCATCAGGTCACTGCAGAAAAGGTCTAAAAATGATAATAATTCTCTTTATTTTTTCTTTTGCAATCTATTTTGGTGGCTTTATACCTATGACTAAGGTCAAAACTTGCTACAATTCATTATAGATCGATATTTCAGAATACCTACTGTAATATCCTGGTACAAATGCATTCTGTATTCACTGTTGTGGCTCTGAATTGGATGTGAGGGAATTCAGAAATATAGCATGTTGTTATTAGTCAGTTATATAATTCTTCTACTTTAATGAGTAAAAGCCATGTGGATCAGGTGGTTTATTTGTCCTAAAATTATTTAGACATAACTACAGCTTGTTAATCTAGAAAATATTTGAGTGGCTTTTTAATTTCAGCTTGCAATGTGCATAGCAAAACTGACAAGGGAAAGGTAACCTCATCATTTAGTAATATCTTTGGTATCTAGTCCCCATTGGCTGCAATAATAGACAGGAATTGGATCAAAACTTGCAACTAAATGTTTGTATATAGTATTGTTATACAAGATGTTGTTGTTTATACCCTCTGTAACAACAAGCTAAAATTATTTCAATAATCAGCTTTCTCTTTATAATCTACAATTGTTTTAGATATGTCAGAGACTGCAAATAACTGTGATGTCAATTTTGTGAAAGTATAGCATTTTTTGTTTGATAATGTAGTTTAGTCTGAACTCCTGCTAATTAAAACAATTTACATTTATGAAAATTACAATAATGTATGTGTATATTCTGCAGTGTCTTACTTTTTGTCACATATCAGTCTTTCAAACTTTACAATGTTTGCTGATGCAAGTAATCTCTAACATCTGTATCCAAAAGGAATTTGTCCTAAACTATAATTACATTTTGTATTTGTGTGTATGTAAATGTGAAATGCAACAAGGTGTTAATAATACACACATCTGTTTTTAAGGTTACTGTAAGTCACTTTAATCTCATTTTCATGCTACACTTATAGTCATGTGTGCTTTAGCATATACAGTAGGTTACTGGTTTGAGGACACTCCTGGTCTGGGAATGCATTATATGTTTATAAAAATTCACACTTGTGAATTCCATTATAAAAATGTAGAGCAGATTTTTGTGATATGCTGCAAACTACAAAATGTAGTTGAAGGAGGTATCTGAGGGATCATTCTATGTTTTCAAGGAAGTGCTTTTACAGGTATAAGGCCATAGGCACATAGTGTAGCTCTCTTCTTCCTAACACATTTCAGCATTTTTCTGTATCAGCTTACAGAATTTGACTCTATGCTGTATAGCGTTACTTCCATGACCATCATTTGTTTCATAGCAACCATAAATTGAAATTCTGTAGATATTTATACATTTAATTGGCGTAAACTTTACAAAGAAGAATATGTTGGTAAACTGGTGGTAAAATATTGTATTTTCTCTAAAAAAGCTTAGTACCAAAACATAGAAGTAAACTGTAAAACAAGTGCAAGATATTTTAATTTGCAGAATGTCAAATATTTACCATACTATTACCGAAATGCTTCTGGTAAGAAAAAATGGTGCACACTCAGCTGTGTCTATCCACTGTTCAGCTGTGTCTATCCACTGTTCAGCTGTGTCTATCCACTGTTCTGCTGTGTCTATCCACTGTTCAGCTGTGTCTATCCACTGTTCCGCTGTGTCTATCCACTGTTCAGCTGTGTCTTTCCACTGTTCAGCTGTGTCTATCCACTGTTCAGCTGTGTCTATCCACTGTTCTGCTGTGTCTATCCACTGTTCCGCTGTGTTTATCCACTGTTCAGCTGTGTCTATCCACTGTTCAGCCGTGTCTATTCACTGCTCAGTCGTGTTTATCCAATGTTCAGCCGTGTCAATCCACTGTTCAGCCGTGTCTATCTACTGTTCAGCTGTGTCTATCCACTGTTCAGCTGTGTCTATCCACTGTTCAGCCGTGTCTATCCACTGTTCAGCTGTGTCTATCCACTGTACAGCTATGTCTATCCACTGTTCAGCTGTGTCTAATCACTGTTCAGCTATGGCCATCCTCTGTTCATCTGTGTCTATCCAATGTTTAGCTGTGTCTTTTCCACTGTTCAGCTATGTCTATCCACTGTTCAGCTATGTCTATCCATTGTTGAACTGTGTCTATCCATTGTTGTCTCCAGCAACTTCTCAATGCTTTTATCTCCAGTCACCTTTTTTCCATTGTTCTTTCCTAGTAAATCTTCCCATTTGTGTAGATTTTCAAAAATGGTGCTGGGGCACCAAGAACGTAGTGCAGACTAGAACCCCTGGCACCTGCCATGCAGGCACCTCAGTATCATTGGCATCAGGAAAGTTGAGGTAGGGAACTGGTAGCATAATTACAGTACAAGTGAGGGTAGGTAGTTACGATGCAGCATGGATGTGTGTGGGACGCTGCTGAGAACAGCCCCTTACGAAAGCCTCGCTGAGGAGAAGCAATCGATCCACCGAAGAGTAAGAATGCAAATGTTGAGTCACATGATCCACACATCAATGCTTTTGCAAGGTAACCACTACAGTAGGTCTAGCAGTTATCTTAACTTTTCTGACTCCAACGAAGAAAATGGGGACAATCAGACATCTGGATCTGGCCCAAAATCTTTATTACATTACACAGTAAAGCGTTCATTACAGTTCATTGTGTCCAATATAGGACAACACATTTAATTATAATGTAGTTATCATATTTGAACACATTGATTAGTCAGTATTTTTTTTAAGCAGATGAATGAGATCATGGAAACTTGCCAAGAGGTAAGAGTATACAACAAGCTTGAATTCTCTGTGGGAAGAAAGTATTTCATGCTCAGACATATAGTTAGACTGTGTGTGGGCGCCACCTGCTGATCATTTGAGGACACAGTATATACCGGTAACTACGTTTTACCTGTGATTCCATTTGACAGCTGTGACTATGATTTATGAACTGGTGCAATACACGCACTAAGATTGTTAGTGTCTTGGTCATGAATAAATATTCCTGTTTTATACTATATTCATACCTATGAATATATTAACACTATTTATTATACAACAAAAGGCTTATCCTACAGTAATGTTTAAAAACTAGAGTGTTTTAACTGTATTTGTCCATTGAAATCAGCATTTTTTTCTACCAACTCAGGAAATTGAGTAAAGCAATTTAATTTAAATTAATTTCATTTCAACATTTTTATTTGCTTTTAAATTAAAGAACACACTAAAACTAATATGTGTCCCTTTTCTATTTGACTATTGTTCTTCTCAGCATGAGGGCAAATGAGAATGTGATGATTTAGTTAATAAATTGAAAGTCACTTGGAATTGGTCATATGACCAAATCAGATCTAATCATCTCATCTTTCTACATGTTACCTGTACTGACTTATTGTCACATATATTTTTTTTATTATTTTTCTCCGCTATGTCATACAACACAAAATTCACATCCATATTACATTAGCAGCCGCAACGCATGCACGCACAATAGTTACCCCATGGATAGTAGAGAATACATAATTTAAATGCACAAATAAGGATGAAATCTATAGCAACCAGTTTGTATATGTCTTTTTCTCTCTCACACACACACACACACACTATGATATTTAATATATGACAACATGCAAAATCAACCTTTTTCAATTGCATTGAAGGACTCATCTACTGTATGTTTAAAATACCATGTGTTACTGACTTACTTGTGTGGCCGAATAGTCTGTGCTAGCACTTAAAGGCATAATCCAGCCCCAGACAAAATAATGCTGTTTTGTTTCTTCTGGCTATGTTTGCTAAATGTCTTCAGCACAGGTATATAATGTTAGAATATATTAGAAAAGTCTTACAATAAATCTTTATTGACATATTGGACATGTTTTGCCTTAAGGCTGATCGTATTTCAATTTTTTCAAAATTAGCACTCAGAATATTACTTGTAAACAAAGTATGTTGATCCATAATCACATAATTATACTTTATCTCTGTTAGCTAAGACAATCCTTTAAAAGGAGAAAAAAAGTAATTTAAAAGCATAATCAATTAGGTGCACACCAATATGATTTAGGTTTTTATCCTGTTTTGACACTTATGTTTCTGTGTTTCTCCTTTCTATTTCCATGATAATTTTATGATACTATATAAAAAGTTGATATAGAGTTGGTATAAAGTATTTGATAGTTATTCCCCCAATATGACTGTTGTTTATAGCGATTACACCACATATACAGGTCATTCATACCTTAATACTGCAGCAGACATACTTATTACCTTGTTTTTATGTAGTGCTTTACAGTGAATATTTAACTGCCCATTGGAGCTACATTCTAAGTTTCCTAACACACACATACTAGGGCTAAATTTATTAACCTACCAGCATGTTTTTGGAGTGTGGGAGGAAACCCAAGCAGGAGAACATATAAACATATTGGGCCGTACGCAGAACTCAGTTTTCAGCAATGTGTTACTGCGCATGCGCAGTAATTTTGTTACGTAATCTACGTTACTTTTTGCAACGTAGATTGCAAATGGAGTCTTTATACGGCCCATAAACTCCACACAGATAAGGCCTAGTCCAGGAATTGAACTCACGACCTCATGAGACCTCATCAGACACAAGTGCTACTCACCAGCCACCATGTTGCCCCACTTCAGATGTGATGCAATATGTTGGTACCATCTACCATTTATATCTTCTTGCTTTTCTTCATGTCCCTTTTTCTGCAAGCCATTGAGAGCTTAGCACTGTCATTTACCAGCAGGAAGGATGGGGGCTTGCGACTGGAAGAGAAAAGCGATAAGCCGCCTATCCGCAAGTGCGCAGAACAGTCGATGACTTTGCTACGGGGCCCAACAGTGCCTACGTGCGTCCATGACTTGACAAGCAAGTAATATCACATCCAAGTGCTGAATGTGGAAATGTGAAGTGATCCAGACCACATGTAATGCCAGAGATTTAATAAATGGAGGCCTTGGCACTACAAGCTTCTGTGATTGCCATAGAGATATTAAAGTCAGGGTATAGGCCCTTATCAACCCCTATAAACATGGATTGTGGAAATGTCTTAGGGGACTTGCAAAGCTTTTTTTTTTTTTATATTTGTACAGGTAATGCAAGCACCCAGCATAATAGCCCTTTCTTTTCTACAATACCTTACTTATTTATGTTCAGATGTCATTCATGCCATACATTACACTGTTTGCACAGTAATTATTCTGAATAACCATAGTAACAAAATAGCTTTTCACTTTCTTTCATCACAAACCATGCACTTCTGGTATAGTACACAGTATTGCACACAATGGGCCCATGTAGAAATTACCCCCATTAAGCTCAGAGGGCACTTAATGGTTCTTAACTATCACGCAGTACAAAATATCCAGTATAGTATCGTGTGCAATACCACCCATAGAGTGATCAGAGAAAATGAAGCAACAAAAGTGAAATAGGTGGGAAAAGCATAAAACATGAGGTGGATTAAAGAGATAAATGCATAATGAATCTGATACAGTAAAGATAGGGTGCATCAGCACCATACTATCCATTGACCAGACCTACAATGGGAGCACTGTGGAAGTGGGATAAAGAAAATGATAGTACATACACAGGAAATATTACTAAACATGCTCTGATAAGGATGTCAGCAGACCACACTGGATTTTTGTTTTTGGTGGTGGGTGTTTCAGGAAAGTCAATCAGATTAACAATTAAGATGAAAACACACGTGCAAAGTATGTGTGATAAGGTTCCAATGGAGCATATGCACAACACAGTATACACAAACAGGACTTACATACAGAAGATGTAAAAAAAAGAAGACTGAATGGAACATCTTTCCAAAATATCCAATGTAACAGGCAGCCCCCAGGCACTGATGTGATATATAGGTAAGACACGATATTGGATATAAAATAGATCATACACATGCCAATAGTTGTACCCAGCAGTTATATCAAATAATTAGGCCATAAGATCTACTTGTATGTAATGACCATTTTTAACATATAGATAAAAATTTGCAATGCGTGATTTGACAAAAACAAAGCAGCTGATCCAGAGCCGAGCTTACACTTTTTATTAGCATTGCACATGTGCAGAACATTATTGAGCACAGAAAGGTGGATGCAAAGTGGCTGATCTACCTGTGTGTTCTGTGCTAGTGGAAGGGGGCGTTCCACTATATCTAAAAGAAAAATGGGAGACTTTTGCTGGTGCGGGAGCAGTAACGGCCCAGGTTCCCTGCGAATCCATGTAAAATTTTGCACCGGCTCAGGCTTTGTGTAATTGTAAGACAGAGGAGATTTTCCTTAATAAAAATGATCCTATTCTTACTTTTACTACAGCCCTACACAGCCCTTACATGTTTTTAAATGTTTTGAACATCTGACGTTCTCATGCACGCTGCCTTGAAGTCACACGACTTCTGCAAGCAGCTATTATTCATGATCATGCTCTATATTTTTTAGCCCAGATAGCAACACAGCTGTAAAGAGTCAGGGCAGATGGAAGAATTAGTAGCTTGGATGGATAAAACTTTTACCATACAAAGTAAAATGCAGGAAAAGTACAAATCTCACAAGCTGGTTAACAATTTGTTTCCCTGATATGATTAATGATTAGATTTGGCTGTATGAATTATATAAAAGCAATAGTTTGCTTGTTTGATATTTGATTGACAGTTCTTAAATTGGCAAGGACCCACAGTCCATTTCTGTACAACAGGATTCCAATCTCATCTTATTGCTTGATCATAATGATTAAGCAAATGTGGCTGTAACCATTCAGTTTATAACTGATAACTGAGAGAAACGGATCTGCATATTTTTTCAATGATGTACAATATATTTAGGTTTTGTTTTGTTTTTTTGCTTGATATATTATAAAGGCTAAGAACACTGTGTTTTCTTAAGTGTACAATGGTAAATAGATCTCTGATTCAAAAAGTAAATGAGTGTAATAGGCAGGGAGTACAAAGTCCCCCTAAGTAGTATTTTGGAATGGTTACAGTTGCTTAGTGTACAGTACAAAGTACAGCAGCAAACACTACCTGTGGCACATATTACCTCCCACACATTAGGTGTGTACCAGAAAAATGCTTGCAAAGGGACTGAGTAACTTCTTGCGTGCAAGATATAAAGTTGTAAACAGCTGTTGGCAAATGACCCCACGTCACATTTTACGCACAAGGATTTCCCTTGACTGCCATACATCACCATGGAAACGGCCACCACAACTTGCAAACAGTCACCTCAATTACTCCACATTCCAGCAGTCCTCCCACTGTGGGAATCCTTGTTTATATTTCGTGTTGCCATGGAGCCTATTTCCGATGTGATCTGCATACACTCTGCTTTTAGCTTTTAGTGCAGACACGTTTCATAAAGGTGATTTGATTATGTTTCTCAGGCAAGCGAATAGAGAGCATAGAATTTCATAGTATGAAAAAGGCATTGTGTATTTTCTAAAGAAAAAAATAAGAAAGAAAAAGTTAGCTTTCCATTTGCTATATCACCATTTTCCTTATTGGATTACTGACAGTTTATGAAAACCAAAATCATGATGTTATTTAAAAAAAACAAAACACTTAACTTAAGAATTATATATTTCTTTTTTTTTTTTTTGCTATGTTTGTTACATTCTGGTTTCATTTGATAATAACCTGTTCTAGCAAAACTAAAATGCAGATGTTCAGTGATCCATAAACTTGACTTTTATATGAAATGTAGCCATTTAAACAAAATGGAAAACAATCTTTAATGACCCATCAATGCTTTGTGGTCCTAATCTGTTTCTTAGAACATTGGGCCTGATCCAGACCTACGGCCGCCGTCTTTTATACGGCTGCCGTATGCGTAAGAACGGAATTCTTGCCATTCTGCGCATGCGCCGGGCAGATGTTGCCTGGCGTTATCCATGGCTCCCAGAGCGTAGTTATGCACGAAAGGGTGTGCTGCGCCAAGGTAGGCGGGGGGGAGGGAAATTAGGTAGTAAGGGCAGGGTTTCAGTGGATATGCTCATGTGTGAGTGTAGTTACACACAGTTTTGCCGGCTGAAGTTAGGGTAGCCTTCAGCCGGTGTAACTGTGTGTAACTATGGACACACAGGAAGGTGTGTAACTACGCTCACACAGGGGGAGTGACAGGAGGAGTGCACCAGAGCTACGCTGGCCGTACTTACGGACAGCGGGCCAGCGTAGCTCTGGATCAGGCCCATTGTTCCTGAATTTATAAATGTTTGGATGTTTGGTTTATTTAATGGTTGGGATATTCTTATTGCAGATATAAAAAATACACCTATATTTAATAGATATCTCATGTAATAAAATCATATTGCCTTATATGTTTTTCAACGTACATATTTCAAAATTATGTAATTTCACAAACCAATGCATCTGGTAAAGAAAATCACAGCAAATAATATTACAATTTCAGTAATGAGTATTTTTGCCATTAAACATAAAATAACATCAATAAATAAACTGGATCTGGTCCAAAGTGCATAAGTGGGGTGTTTTGAGGGGAACTTAGTTCTGTACAATAGGTATTCTGTGGAAAGGGGCTGTGCTTCCCCTCAGCCCATCAAGATGAATAGGTGGAAGCATTTAAATTGTACAGTAGGCAGAGCCGGATTAACAATGGGCCTGATGGGGCTACAGCCCCAGGTCTGCATTGTAAATCCGGCCCATTAGAAATAACTAAAGTAGCAGCTAATTAGATTAACAGCCGCCCAGCTAGTAATGTGTAAGTGACCCAGCAAGTAACGACTGTCTGGCATAGGCTGTTCTGCAGGGACAGGCTGTCAATAAAGATCAGCCTAAGCATGGCAGCCATTCAGTGGGACACAGCCTACGCGCTGCAGCCGAAGTGGAAACAAGCTGCAGGATCTGTGGAATGTGAACATGTGACCAGATTAGGGGCGGGGCCAGAGTTTCCTCATTTTTTAACTTCCTTTTCTGACTCCCTGCTACAGCTGCACATGGGATGGTCCATCTGTGTCATTAAGGTAGGTGTGTGTGTGTGTTATTCAGGAGATGCAGGTGTGTGTGTTATTCAGGAGATGCAGTAGTGTGTGTGTGTGTGTGTGTTATTGACGAGTTGC
>WWET01002046.1:187471-199987 GCA_011038615.1 Limnodynastes dumerilii
GAGAGGTGATGTTTCCTATCCCGAGTCTAAATAACAGTGTGATAGTAACGCTGGTCAGTATCTGTGTGCAGTAGGCAATTCAAAGATATATCCCTGCATGCAAAGAATTCAATTAACTTGACTCCCCCTGCAATCAACATGGTTTTGCCTAGGAGTAACTAATTTCAAGCACTTACTTAAGTCTGGATCCAGCCCTACATGTGTATTTTTTTTCAAATCATATAAAAATCGAATATTTTTTTCAGTATGTTGATTTTATTGAAATTGATTTTATTGAAATAGGTTAAGGGTAAATTATAAAGAATTACAAAAAAAACTGTTAGATTCTTAGATTCTGTGTTGGACGTCCCATCATGCATATGCAATTTCTGCAGGGTGGGTGCATAAAAGTTAAGGTAGGGTCCAGGGAACAGAAGTGTTGTACGTGTGGCAGGAGTGTGTTACCCTCACACATGCGTAATTTAGGATCGCACTGTCATAACTTCGCTTCTGCTGTGGAGGACGTCTGCTCTCACAGTTTACTTAAATCTGGATCTGGTTTTATGTTTTCGAGGACCCATGTGTCCATATAAAACATAAAGAAGAAATGGCAGCTGTAAGTACTAGAGTAATAGAATAGACAGGCATAGAGGAGTTTATGGTTGCTGAAAAGGATGTTAGTGATATAGGGCCGTATTCAGAGAACTGTTTCCATAATGGTATGCAATTATACGCACGGTGCAGGCCAAACCCCCTCACACCCATGACACTTCCCTCTCTCAGCCATGCTGTCGGTGACTTCTGCCTCCATGGACCACTTGTAAGACTCCGTGGGCAGTTGTGTGAAATCGCCGTGAAAACGGTTCTATGCATATGGCCCATAGTAAACGGTCAGAAGAGTCTAAACAAAGATTATTTTAGACATTATGGGCCTGATCCAGACCTACGCTCGTGTGCGTTTTTACGATGGTCGTAAGCGTAAAAACCCCAATTGTTCTTACTGCGCATGCTCGGGGCAGATGTTACGCTAAAAAATTCTGAGCGTATGGGCCTTCAGTGTGCCAGCTTCATTACTACGCTCAAGGGGGCGTGCGTGCCATACGAAACCCGTAAATATGCTTTGAGGGTGGGATGAGGCATTTAAATTGTACAGTATGGGCGGGCTAAGCGCCGTAACTATGCAATGAGCTTACGGACGCCCGCGGTTACGATCAGAAAAGTTAGGGTAGGGTTTGCTGGGCGTAAGAAGGCAAAACTAAGTACGACCAAGGGGAGTGCCGTGGGGAGTGCATCGGAGGTACGCTGGCGTAAATACGCTACGCACACAAGCGTTTCATGATCGTAGGTCTGGATCAGGCTCTATGTTAATAAAGTTAACCTGAGCCCTTCTAGTGGGGAACAAAGTACGTTTAGAAATTGGGAATTATTATTTTGCTCTAGTGAATTTTATTATTGCAGATTCTGTATCACTGCCATGAAACATGAATAATAAACTACATTTATATTTTACCTTATCCCTTATATTTTTGTTTGCTACTCTGAGGTTAATGTTACATTGATCTTTGAAATATGCATCCACCTTTTGGGTTCCAAACAAGGCCACACTGAAGGCTATTTTAATACTTTGTTTATTGAAATTTTGTGCTATTAGGATTACCATATGGGTGTTTCCTGATTTGGCCACATTTTTCATTTTTCCCCAGTGCTCTTATTCCTTCCAGGCATGCCTTTAAACTCACCAAAATGATTCTAGTTATAACAATATTTGCAGATTTTCCAGTGCATATCATATTTCGTTGCAAAACAGAACCGAATAAAGTAGTTGATTTCCTGTTAATGATTATAAGATATTGATGTGCTACGTAAAGATTTGCATTGAGAAAGATTCTTACCACATATTTATTTATTTTTTTACAGAATTTTAAATATCAATTTACATTTAGCTTTCTAAATAAATATCTGTAGCTATTTGCTGCCATCTAGTGTTAAATATTAAAAAGAATTTTAAGGTTGCATAAGATGATTTTATTGTTCAAGGTTATTTGTACCAAAGCTGATTTAGTTCCATTCTGTAAGATTAATTGTTGACTTTGTTATATTTTATTATTTTATTCCAATTGCAAATCATAGTGGAAGTAACTAAAAAAAAGAAAACTACTCAAACATAAAACTACATGCAAAAGTTTTCTGTTAAATATATGAGATTAATGAGTATTGTGGAACACTATACAAGTTTGTTGCCATTTACATTACTTCCTGTACTTCCTGTTGCAATATACAGTTTAATTATTTACAATTTACCATTGGCCTTGTGATAGTTACTGTCCTTTCCTTGATGGATCCCAGTTAGCATTAAAACATATTTTATATAGGATATGAGAAACCTCTGGTAAATACTTTAATATAAGTTAGATAAAATGTAACCCTGTAGACTTTCCAAAAATATATTTAAGTCTCCTAATGGTTAACAGTATATCTATGCACATCCAAACACAATAACTTCTAAATGTAACTAAATAAATAAGGACAGACAGAGGGAGGTAGTTAATGAATGGCAGGTTTGAAAAACCAATATACTGTAGGTTTTGTTGCAAATTCTCTACCATTTTGTAAAACACAATACTTATTGAACTATAATTAGCAAAATGAACTGCTACACAATGTCTTACTGTCTTGTACTCACTGATCAAATATGAACTGTCAGTTTTAATGTCAGATGTTCCATTTAAAATGTGTGAAAAAAGGGAGGCACTTATTTAGCAGTAAGTTTGTCAGAGTCAGTGTAAAGATGGTAACAACCATATTGTCCAAAGAAAAACAATGATATAATGTTTACATTATAAAAACAATAGCAGTAGTGCTTCAATAACTGGGCTCACACAGTCGGGTCACCATGATAACCAGCATTTTGGTTTTACTAGCCAAGACTGATGAAACTATTAAGTATGGATGTGCCGTGTTCCAAGCAGTGTAGACCTGTCGGTAAGATAGTTCATTTTCCTAGGGAGCTCAGGCCTGAAATGCCATTAGGGAACTTCCTGCAACCCTTGGGTCATAGGCTAATGGTGAAAAAATAGAATTGCAAAGCGTATCATAATGTCTTTGTGGAACTTCAGGCTCTTATTTCAAGGTTTATAAAAAGACTTCCAAGTCATAATGGGCCAGATCCTAAGCTAAGTATGCTAGCATATTTACACTAGCCGATGACGTAATTTCACCCGTTGGTATTTACTGTGCATGCGCACGGCAGATGTTACGCCACGTAACTCCTAACGTACGCACCATCAGTGTAAATACGAACAAAGGGGTGGGGCATCAATATGACACCCGTAATTAAAACGGCCAAAGTACGTATGACCGAGGGGAGTGCCTAGGAGAGTGCATAGTAATTATGCCACACGTTGTAACATAACTAGTACGTGGGTCTGGATCTACCCCAATGACACTTGGAGAATCACAATTGTCAACATGATATGACATGACATCCAAGGCCTATTGACACGTATTATGCAGATAAAAATGTAATGAATAATGCAGAAATAGCTAAATATTGTAGTAAACTTTTAAGTGAAATAAAAACATCAAACATCAGAAGATCTGTCTTGACATTGTTAATTTCTCATCAATTTCCAAAGACTTCTGAACGTCTTATGGCAGCACGGTGGCTCAGTGAATAGCACTTGTGTCTCACACTGCTGAGGTCATGAGTGCGATTCCCGGATTACCTTATCTGTGTGGAGTTTGTATGATCTCCCTGTGTCTGCGTGGGTTTCCTCTGGGTGCTCTGATTTCCTCCCACACTCTAAAAACATACTGCTAAATAAATTAGCCCTAGTGTGTATGCATGTCTATGTCTGTGTTAGGAAACTTAGAATGTAGCTCCAATGGGACAGGGACTGAGGTGAATGTTAAATATTCTCTGTAAAGTGCTACATAATCTGATTGTGCTATATAAAAACCTGTTAATTAATTTTTTTTATAAATAATAAAGTCTTACTACTTGCCATCCAGATGTTGTCAAACCCCCTGCGTTTCAGACTTCCCATTGGATAATGACAGTGCACAGTATAAACTTTGTATAATCTTTGCTTTATGAGAATAACAACCTTTTCACAACTTCCTCTACATTATAAAAGAGAAAATTCCACGCGTGTCATTTCAGTATCAGACACTGTCCCAGCTGGGAGGAGCATCTGATTGGCTGCAATGGGGACAATCTGCAGGCTGAACTTCTGTCTCTCTCCATCTCCAGCAATTAACAACGATCAGCTACTATTTAAATCCCAACCAACTTATACTCTGGGTCTAAGGGTCAAGATGTTCCTGTACTGATATCTTAAGACTCTCCCTACGTAACTTTGGAATTGTTCTTTGGATCTACAGCATTCCACTTTCTGATATTGTTTTATACCATCCAGGCATTGCTACAGATGATTATCAATCTCTAGCATTCCAGTGTAATTCCACTTGTTCCTGGTAGCACCTGTGTTCTTGCCTGTACCACCAGGAAGGTGCTTTTGTTGGTAACCATCAATGGAAACATCAACCTGCACAGCTCACACAGTAAAACCCATACCCACCATAACATTCCCTGGTGAACACCGTAGGTGTTTTAGACTCCGCGCCCTATTGAATGGCAAGGCCAATATAAGTAAGTAGAACCAGTCAATATTATGACATTCCAAAACTCCACCTTGTGGTAGCTTGTCAAAACACAAAATGGAATTATGAACAGTATCGTTAAGACAATGCATGGATGAGAAATGAACCTAACACAGAATCCTAGTCTTGATGCTCATATGTATTTGGGTTAATACAATTTCTCTGTTATTTTAAAGCAAAGATGTAAAAAAAAAAAAAAATCACCTTATTCTCTGATCACTACAAAACGTTTTAGTATAGTGTGCACATTTGCAAGCAACATCCTCAAGATCAAGATTTCTGTGCTGGAATTAGTTCCAACAGTGGGGTGGGTTATTGTTCTTTGGATCTACAGCATTCCACTTTCTGATATTGTTTTATACCATCCAGGCATTGCTACAGATGATTATCAATCTCTAGCATTCCAATGTAATTCCACTTGTTCCTGGTATTCTGTCCACAAATCATTTTCCAATATCATCTGTGTGCTATACCATCCAGGCATTGCTACAGAGGATTATCCATCTCTAGCATTCCAGTGTAATTCCACTTGTTCCTGGTAGCACCTGTGTTCTTGCCTGCACCACCAGGGAGGTGCTTTTGTTGGTAACCATCAAAGGAAACATCAACCTGCACAGCTCACACAGTAAAACCCATACCCACCATAACATTCCCTGGTGAACACCGTAGGTGTTTTAGACTCCGCGCCCTATTGAATGGCAAGGCCAATATAAGTAAGTAGAACCAGTCAATATTATGACATTCCAAAACTCCACCTTGTGGTAGCTTGTCAAAACACAAAATGGAATTATGAACAGTATCGTTAAGACAATGCATGGATGAGAAATGAACCGAACACAGAATCCTAGTCTTGATGCTCATATGTATTTGGGTTAATACAATTTCTCTGTTATTTTAAAGCAAAGATGTAAAAAAAAAAAAAATCACCTTATTCTCTGATCACTACAAAACGTTTTAGTATAGTGTGCACATTTGCAAGCAACATCCTCAAGATCAAGATTTCTGTGCTGGAATTAGTTCCAACAGTGGGGTGGGTTGGTGCTACAAGCTAAAAGCACTACGGCATGGTAGGAGGGGAGAGATATTTATATCATACAGTAAGGACTTGGTTAAGCCCTTACGTACGACCCTCATTTAAGTACAGGCCCCATTCTAAGTGGATCCCATGCATCGGTTGCAGTCCCCGAAAGAAAGACACAGCCGAAAGTTCCTTTTCGGCTGTCTCTATGTTGCATAGGCAGTCTTTTTAGAATTTTTTTAATGAATGGGTGAGTATGCTGATCGGCATACTTACCCATTCATTTCGCAGGACCAGACGCACCCACCACAGGCAGCAACGGAGAGGTGAGTAACCTTTCCGGGGACTTTTAGTGTTAGGGGGGTTAGGGTTAGGTTTTTAGGAAGGGAGGGTTAGGGCCATAGAAGGGCAGGGTTAGGGTCAGGCTGCGAGGAGTGGGGTCTTAGGGTTAGGCTATAGAGAAGGGAGGGTTAGGGTCAGGCTGTGGGGAAGGGAGGGTTGGGGTTAGAGTAATGGAAGGGAGGGTTAGAGTTAGGGAAAGGGTTGGGGTAGTGTTTTCCACTTACCTATCGGAGTACTGTGTTCGGTGCTCCGGGGATCAATTGCTATGCCTCATCAAGGCATAAGTAATCGATATCCCAGCCATTTCAAAACTTGCTGGTAGAGAATGTCTCTATCGAAATGGGGCCATTCTTGGCGAGGAACCACACTTCCGGTGCATATATGTAATAGTAGATTCCTGGACCCCGCCAGTGGCGCACCCAGGAGAAGTTTAAGCTTAAAAATAATTGAAAAAATGCCTCAAAAATGAGAAAATAAAAAAAGGGCATGGCTTCGTGGCCATGTGGGGAAGAATGACATAGAGGAAGATGGTAAAGACCTGTGCTGCAATAGGATAGTAAGTGGGGATGGTGAATGGGTTAACAACAAATTCGACAGTGCTTATGCACTCACACAAGCTCTGGTCCATTGTGTAATGACCTCTACTATTGCTATTAAATGTGTACCTTCAATATAAAACTACTATTTTAATGTGTGAAAAAAGTCACTTACAAATCACCTTAAAAAAACAGGACTTGTTACAGCCAAAAACCAATGCAATTCCTTAAGGTAGAATTTTTATTATTTTCAAATCTACATTATAAACTTACTGCTTTCACAGAGAACATTAAGGGATGTTTTAGATGTCTTGGCAGTCAGATAGTACAACCATATTATCAGTATTGTCATTTTACATATGTTTGTTTTTTTATTTATTTTTAACATTGCCTGCATATTAAGTAGTTCTTTGCAATATTATACAATCCTTCACACCAACCTCTGCCGCATTACAGTCTAATTTCCTAACACACACACACAGACTCACAGGTTAGGGGTAGTTTTTGCCCCGTGCAAAATGACAGCGGAGGGAGGCGGAAGCAGAGCTTGGGGCAGGATGCAGGTGGAGCTTATTTGCCCCATTTTCAGGCTCCAAAATGTTGGGAGGTATGCTAATATACCCAATATGTATTACACACATTGGAAACCTCCCTTTCAAAATCCTGCATTTGCCACTGCTCGCAGTCAATCGCATAATACTATTAAATTAGGATCCGGTCCTATGTTTGTTGTTAATCTCCAATCAGTTTTGTAAGAGTGAAGCTCTAGACAGCAGCTAGGAATCACCATCATGAACTTTGGACAATAATATATAGGTTTAACTGATTGCAAATACAATAGTCTTTTGTGAAACTCCTTTAATGGTATTAACAGATATATATTTTGTCTGCTTACTATGTAGCTCTTTAAATGGCAATAAAACTATCTTGGAATTAGACTAAAGTGTGTAAACATAATTAGAATTCAGTGGTGATGTTTCCTAGTTCAACTTTAAATTAAAGCTTAAAACTAGAGATGTTTTGTATTGTGTGCTATGAACAAAAGCAAAGTATGTTGACTATAATTTACCCCCTCACATTGCAAAATGGTTTTTTCAGGTGTACATTTTCAGGTTAACAGGTTTTTGTCCTAGTTGTGTATTACACATCTGATGTCAAAACATTATGGGCTTATAAAACAACACAATGCAGAACTAGTTAATATCAAGTGGATTTACTACATGTATATATTGGACTATAGATAAAGAGCTTAGTCTCTCCTAAGGGTAATGTGTGTACTAAGTTCCAAAGTCTACATTCGTTTTGCACTGTAAGACTATAGTAGTTAAGCAAGCTAGCAATATTTCTGTTCAAATAACTCTACTGGATTATGCGATAAGAAATGTTTTCTGCAATACATATAACAAACTACTATATTAGGACACTATAACATCACACATGCTTATAGAAATGTTTTAGATGTACTGTATGTAAATTGACATTCCTCAAGGAGCTTTCTTTGCTTACATGACATGCACTTAGCGTATACTTCAAATACCCATTCAGCACTCTGTTTGGGTTGATATGCAAAGTATGAAGGACTTCAATTTTGTTATGTTTAATACTAAAGAGCCTTGATATAACATGTCATATGCAGGGCCGCTGTCAGAAACTTGGGGGTCCTCTGCACATTGGCTCGCTATTGTGCAACTCTCAGCATCAAGTAAAGATACCGCTGACACCTGCTGCTATAGCGCTAACATAAATATCGACGGGCCCCAGCTGCTCTGGGCCTAGGACAATAGTCCCGACTGTCCCCCCCTGACGGGGACCCTGGTCATAAGTAGTGTTATTTTGAACAATGACTGAAGGTGTTTTAGTAAACTCTCAGCATCAAGTAAGGATACCGCTGACTCCTGCTGCTATAGCGCTAACATAAATATCGACGGGCCCCAGCTGCTCTGGGCCTAGGACAATAGTCCCGACTGTCCCCCCCCCCCTGATGGGGGCCCTGGTCATAAGTAGTGTTATTTTGAACAATGACTGAAGCTGTTTTAGTACTTAATACTAATTCAATATTGTCATAAATTTCTGAATTAATTTAATAAATGAATACAATATTTATAGACCCTGGTTAAAAAGTTTGTTGTTGTTTGCAATTAGTATGGGCTGAAAGAAATATATGTGTAGAGAGGGACACACTATCACCCTTCATGGCTTTGGTGAGTTGGTTGTACCTAAGAGGGGGGCCTGCATTTTGGATTTCTCTAGGCTCAACGTCTTTGGAAAATCAGCTCTGGTGCCAATTGGCCTGAGGCTGGCAGTAATCATGGTGGGGCCCCCAGGCTGTGGATGCTCCTCTCTATAGTTCATTTGACCCAGGTTTGTAAAAGCCTAGTTCTGGTAGCAGAAAAATCAGGTTTTCCGTTACAGACAAATTGTTAATACTGGTTTGGAAGTGCAGGGGACCCTAGGCTGTTTGTAAACATTTTAGATTGTTTGTTTGTTTATTTCAAACTAATGAGAGTCATTACTCAACAGGAAAAATATTAGGTAGATTTTGTATCGGTTGTAAAATCAGGAAAGTGCGTACACTGTTTTATAGCAGTGCAATGGAGGACATGTTTATCCAGCAGAAAAATAAACAGTGGACCAGATTCAGAGATTAGGTCATTTACACAATCTACGTACCAGTTAGGTAAGTAGATTTCCTCCGTTCAGTCTTTAAAGACCGCACAGAGTAGTTTAGTTCGGCATAATGCCGCCTCGGGGAGTGTTTAGGTAGCAGTGGGAGGGGGAAGGAGGCGGGTAGAAGGAAACTACGCACGGTAAGATAAGGTAGCCCATTGGCACTCTTAAGTGTCATTAAGTACCTAAAAATGGGGGAGGATTCAGGGCAGGACACCTAACTCACTCTTAACTGTGACTATGGTCCTAAGAGAGGAAAGTTACTTCTGGGCAAAACCATGATTGTAGGGGAGTCATATTTCATCTGCTGCAAACGGTATTAGAGTTGAGAGGTGGCATTTCCTAGCCTAAGTCTAAATAACAGTGTAAAAGTAAGCTGGTCACTATCTGTGTGTAGTAAGTAATTCAAATATATATCCCTGCATGCAAAGAATACAATAGCTTGACTCCCCGCTGAAATCAACATGGTTTTGCCCAGGAGTAACTTTCCTCTTTTATTTTCAGTCTCAGCATCAGGTCCTTATTTTGCATCTCTGAATCTGGTCCAGTATCTCATTGTCAGAAGAGACCAGCCTCTTGTGCGTTTTACTATGTAGGAGTCAGCTCTACATCAGGCCCTAAAACTCACTGAGATTCATATATTTAGTCAACCTACTCTACTTACTTGTAATCACCCACTCTGGATCTTGACCACTGTGCACACATTCTGACACTGTAAAAGTTGCTTTTGATAATGACCTAAGAAATTACATTTGTTGACTTTATATTTACAGTTCACATATCTTAAAAAATTTACTTTCAATTTGTTGCATAACATCTAGTCTATCCTTTTAAATGTAATGAGAATAAAGTTTAAAGATAGCGGACCGGATTCACAACCCCGGACATATTGTACATCCTTAAGTTGCCGATAGTAGCTACTACGCATGCATAGTAACTATTTTACGTAATCTACATATCATTAAGACCGCATATATGCAATCTACGTAACGAAACAATACTTGGATTACAATAAATAGCATGCGTAGTAGCTACTATCGGCATCTTAAGGACGTATGTGCAATTTGTCCTGGGTTGTGAATCTGGGCCAGCAAACATATTGTTACATAGACAAATAGGCCCTGATACAGAGTTTGAAAATAAGGGAGTAAAGCTACAACTTGGCAAAACCATGTTGATTTCAGGGGGTCAAATTAATTTTCTTCTATGCATGCAGGGAGAATGTTTCCTTTTGGTTATTGCACACATTGCTTCACTTTTACACTGTACTGAGAGACAGCATGGGAGAGACAAAGAGGGAGTGCTGCGGAGGAAGGGAGAAGACATCAAAGGTAAGACAATAAATAATAAGGGGGAGACATATATAGGCTTGGACATATAATAAGGGTGAAGACATATGGAGTCTGGACAAATAATAAAAGGGGCAGACATATCAAAGCTAGACATATAATAAGGGGCAGACATATGGAGGGTGGACATATAATAAGGGGGCAGACATATAGAGGCTGGACATAATAAAAAGGGGCAGATATGGATGGTTGGACAAATAAAGGGGCTGACATATACTAGGGGCACACATGTATTAAAGGGGCAGACATGGAGGATGGACATATAATAAGGGGGCAGACATATGGAGACTGGACAAATAATAAAAGGGGAAGACATATGGAGGCTGGACAAATAATAAAAGGGGCAGACATATCAAAGCTAGACATATAATAAGGGGCAGACATATGGAGGCTGGACATATAATTAGGGGCAGAAATTTGGATGTCTGGAGAAATAATAAGGGGCAGACATATGGAAGGCAGGCCTAATAAAAAGGGGCAGGCACTAGACCCACCATCTGGGTGGTGCAAAGCACATTCACTTTGCCCTGATATGCCCACTGAGTGGTACAAGACACACCCCTTCTAGCATGCCACATATTTTTTTCAAATGTTGGTATGATACAGTTTGCCCAGGTGTAATATTTTCATACTCTGATTCATGGCCATAGGGCCTGAGCCATACAAAACTGAAAAAAAAGAAAAAGAAAAGAAAACATCTTGCTTTTGGGAAAACCCCATGAAAAAAACATGATCAAGTCAGTAACTGCAGCTCTGCATCCATACACAAGTACAATATGTTCCATAAAGACACATAACAGACAATATATATACATTCTGCAGTTCTCAATTTAAAAACACATGATATATGACCCAATACAGGAACTCTAACAGTTTAGGGTTTGGGATCATCACAGCAGAAAAGTCTTGAAAGTGGCTGGTGGCTTATCATATATTTGTAAATGTTTAACTAATGTTTCTGCTTTTTTTTTAGTACAGATCAAATGGCATAGTTAGTTACTGGTTAATGACGAAAGAGCTGGGGCAATTTTTATTTTTTCTGTATAGATTACACCATGTTTTTCATGCAACTGCTCTGGATTAACATATAAATTATAGAAGACCAAGGGCCACATAGGCCCAAATGAACAGACACGATTTATTGCTTACACCAGACAAAAGGGGTTAATATTTTTCAGTTGAAGTTGAAACACTGCTCGTTGGTTAAGGGTGTTATATGAAGGGTGAGCTTGGGTAGGGCAGGGTAGGCTTGGGCGAGGCAGGGCAATGAAGAGTACAAATAATACAGTTACAGTAAGTTGTGTCCTGCCTCTTTTGAAGGCTAAGTATCTGTTTTTTACCTCATTGTTGGCAAATTTTTATTGTGCTGGTCTCTTCTATCTTTCTCTTTTTTCCCATCACTACTTTATTACTTATAATTTGCTTTTTCATTGCTTGGCTCCTCTATCCGACTGTATTTTCCTTTCACCCCTTTTTCCTCTCTTTCTCTTGGTGTCTTTGCTCTGCTCAAATTCTTTACCTCTTTTCACTCTTACCTGGCCTCAATGTCATGTCTGGTTCTGCTCCGCTTTCAGGAGATGGAGACTGTGGTGGTACCAAGAGGTGTGGACTTGTGGCCCAGTGACGCAACTGCACAACCTACAACCTAACAATAGTTACCACTGTTTTTACTATTGGTTGGATGTTTATTTTATGTTAAATTTTCTTACTGATTCAGCAGTTTTGCTCACTTTTCTTACCCTGAACCAGCAGCCTAGAAGGAATACCCACGTGGATTCGTCTGCACCCCAATTAATCAACCCAGGACACTGTTATGAGTTGCGAAGGATCCGAAAACCGCTGAGTATTGTTTTTATGTGATGTTTTCAAGATATTCATGTGGTATTTATAACTATTGTACTGATGATTAATTGTTCTTAATAAAGGATTTATGCAATATGGAGCGCCCCCTCTATGTATGTAT
>WWET01002046.1:200701-216417 GCA_011038615.1 Limnodynastes dumerilii
GAGAGAGAGATTCAAAAATATAAATATTACAAAAATGGAGAGCATGTAGCATATTTAATTTTTTTAATTATGCCCTCATCATCATCCCCAACAAAATGAAGCAAATACCAGTGCTGCATGCTGAAGACCCTATATGTGGATTTTCCCTCTCTACAGTGTTCAACAAGTCAGTTCATGACCTCAATGCTGGCAGCACTTTTTCTATATGTCTGGGACGGTAAATCATGGGTATTTCTTAATTGTAGTTTTATTAACTTTTTATTTGTAGCATACAATATCTTTATAACACAAAGACACAATAAAGAAGAAAATGGCTTTTATTCTTTTAGAGCTTACAGTACTCAGAGATGGATTAATGGCACCCGTAGCAATTGAATGCTATGACGACTAAAATGAAGTGTTGTTTTTAACTGAATTAATGTTGATTTTTGGATTTTTCTCTTCCTGCCTCACGTTCATTCTTACCGCACTGAAAGTCTATGGAGAAAATTAATTACTAGTATATTAGGGATCTGGAGATGGCACTTGGCTGTGCTCTGCAGCACCCCTTTGGTCTGCCAGCACCCGGAGCACAAGCTCCACTGTCTCTACCCTCGCTATTCCCCTGACAGTACTTTGTTTATTGGCTTCAAAACGATAAAGTTGTGGTGCCTCTAGTGGATAGAAATGTAATGCTGAGTGGAAATATGCTTTATATAAAAGTTTACATTTATTTATTTATTCATTTCTTTTAAATGATAAAACACCAGCAGTCAAAACAAAGAAGGCAAGACAGAATAATTCCACTTCAAAATAAATACACATTAGAACTAGATTTACTAAGCTGCGGGAAAGGAAAATTGAGATGTTGCCCATAGCAACCAATTAAATTCTAGCTCTCACTTTCCTATTACATACTAGAAAATGTCAGATAGAATCTGATTGGTTGCTATGGGCAACATCTCCACTTTTCTTTTCCCGCAGCTTAGTAAATCTGGCCCTAAGTCTGGAATCAGAAACAGATATTTTTTAAGTGGTTTGCTGATTTGTGCTCACTTTTAAGCTCCCTTTGGTTTTCTAACCCAGACTATGTAAGTGATTGATGAGTTGGCAGTGCACTATAATGATCATTATCATTATACTATAGTACTATTATCATTTCAAATGGGATCTCCAACCACATGCTCAAATGTCAATTTTAATAATTAGTCAACAATATCTTAATATGATTCACTGCGATTTATTAATAAAAAATATCATTAATTACAATTATGGAAAACACAAAATATAAAAAAAAAAGTCTAAAATGTGAAAGTGGTATAGATATAGAAAGTTTCCTATAGAATATAGAATGTTGTTAACAAAAGAAAAAAACACACAGTTCTCTGTATATTGCTGGTACTGTAGAAAAGAAAGATGGCAATACCTTAGCATAGCAGGTTTATTATATCACAGCTATGCCAACATCTTGCCTTCTTTTCAGTTCTATTTGGATGTTATTTGCATTCCAATGGATTCTTTGGCAGAAACTTTCTGAAACTGTGAAAGAGAAAAAGTGAGAAATACAGTGATAGTTAAAAAAAAAAATAAAACACCTATAAGAAAAACAGCTTACGTTGTGACACGTTAACTCTAAAATGGGCCTAATAATGGTCTGGATCCAGACTTAAGTAAGTGCTTGAAATTAGTTACTCCTGGGCAAAACCATGTTGATTGCAGAGGGAGCCAAGATAATTGTATACTTTGCACACAGGGATATATCTTTAAAATGCTTACTGCACACAGATACTGACCAGCTTTACTATCACACTGTTATTTAGACTTGGGACAGGAAACATCACCTCTCAACTCTAATACTGTTTGCAACAGATGAAATATGACTAATTTCAAGCACTTACTTAGGCCTGAATCATTTTAGAAGGAAATACTGACTGCATTTGCATTTAGGGCTGGAACCCGAACTCTGTGGAAGCTGTGGTCAGAGCTCTGTCTGCAGTGGCAGTGGTGTTTCTATAATTGCTCACTGTGCAATCCTAAGTTCCACACGTGTGACATGAGGCAACGTCCCTTGCAATGGGACTTCCGAAGCCAAGACACTACTTTAAACATGAGCCCTTACTGCCTTAAGCCCTTACTGTATGATTTAAATACCTCCCATTATGCTGTATGCATTGCAGCTTGTCCAGGCCCTCCATCGGAAAGGCTTCCAGCGTGTAAGCCTGTATCCTTAGAATCCAAATCCAAGCTAGAAACCATTTGAGAATGTATGTGCACTAGTCATTTGCAAACATTTTACACTCACATGGAGCAGAAAACGTGCGTAAGCGGCGACTTACATTTTCTGCAACGTCTTAATTAATCAACCTCTAAAGTACAACCTGCTAATGTGCCCTTATTTCATCTACATCCTAAGTTTGCGTTTGGCAGGCTTTATTTTGCACTTCACATATATGAGCAATTTAGGTCCGGATTCACAGTTACATAGTTTACATCTTACGTATGTTGTTTTAAGAATTAAGCTACTACACATGTGTAGTAGCTTATTTACGCTATCTACGTACGTACAGAAATAGCACATAGATAGCGGAAATAAGCTACTACGCATGCTTAGTAGCTCAATTCTTAAAACAATGGGCCGGATCCAGAACTACGTCCGTCTTCCATAGACAGACGTAATTCAATGAACAATAGCTACTGCGCATGCGTAGTAGCTATTTTACGTAATCTGCGTATCGTTTCGATACGTAGATTGCATATATGCAGTCTAAAAGACCGCATATACGCAATATACATATCGAAACGATACGCAGATTACGTCCAATAGCTACTACGCATGCGCAGTAGCTATTGTTCATTGAATTACGTCTGTCTATTGAAGACAGACGTAGTTCTGGATCTACCCCAATGTACGTAAGATGAAAACTACGTAACTGTGAATCCGGACCTAAGTTATTGATTAATGTGTAAAAATTTTCAGTGAAACAATATAAACCCTAAAGTTGCTAGCTATAACTTTTAGAAGTAATAGGGAAATACTTTGTAATTATGCAGCATTTGAAAATGTCCAAAATTGCTGATTCATGGTCTACAACAATATTAATATTATTGAATATAATTTGAATCTGGTGATCCCATTTTTGGGAGCCAATAAAAAAGCTGAGGAATATAGAAACATTAAAATTAAAATTCTAGCGTCAGAAATATAAAGCCTTAAATCAAAAAAATTAAATTAAAGCACACTGTTGCTAGAGGAGAAAAATATGGGAAGTAATCAGAATTTATGACTCATGGTTTCTTATATCAGCTGACAATCTATAATTTAAAGTCTTCTAACAAATATTTATTTAGAAAGGTTTTCCAAGTGAATTAGTCACCTCATATCTGAATATTTGTTAGCAAAGAGTGCCAGTACCTTCTGTTGCCAAAGCTGTTATTTTTTCTACAGGCGATTCTTTCAAATGTGTCACCAAAGTAAAATGTTAAAGTCCATTTTAACATAAAGTCATTCCGAACTTGACTTAATTCCAGATGCTCATCCATAAATAAGCCTTTAAAACCAACTAAAAGAAAACACACAAATTCAAATAAATCTCAGCTGTGTTCTATAAAATGATGAGAGCTAGCAAGAAGATGAGGAAGATAGGGCTAAAGAGAACAGTGGAGAGAGGTAGCTAAAGAGAACTCTGGGGAGCAGTGCTAGGAGAGGGAGAGAGGGAGATGAAGAGAACAGTATGGAGATAAGGGTAAAGAGAACAACATGGAAAAATTGCTAGAAGGAACAAGTCGTACCATTATAATACAGTTTTATAGTTATTTACAATATTCCATTATTATTTAGAAATTGTCTAGCACTACAAATTCTAAAATAAAAAGAAGTTAAAATTAGAAATGCACAATTTTATTATACAACATGTGTTGAAGGATGACACAACATGCAACTTCAACCCATAATAACTGTAATTTAAGATGATAAGGGCACCAAATTTGCTGATACCCATGCATTTCAGCTTCCTGCACACCATGAATTCAGGGATGCTAGAATCAAAGTGCTTACATTTACAAGGAAATGAATTTGTTTTTGATGTATAATTTGTTTGTGTTGTATTATAAGGTTTTTTGACTGGATCTACACTGCCAAATTCCAAGGTCAGGATCCTTCTTTAAGCTTTCATATCTGTGTTCACTTAATATAAGGATGAATCAGAAGTCTGGATAGTGCATTAGTGGACAATGCGATAGTGGACGTAAGGCATGCGCAAAATGTTATCATTTAAGTCCTTAATTCCTCCTCCTTGAACTTGCAATAGATTAGCTACAAATGAAAAATTGTGATATATAGCTATCACCATGTATTTAATTTATGTAGCTGTTAACTTATTATGTTAGAAATTATATTATCATTTCCCATGGATGGATATACAATGGTGATAAATCATCAGCTATCATTGATAAGCTGTAAAGAAATCTACTTTACAACACCTTATATGGTATATAAGCAACCCAGTTTATTATGGCTACATGTTTTGCTTAATATGTACACAGACTGGACTGTAAATGATTTACTTTATTTTCTGTAGCAATTAATTACAGATCACTATTATTAATCTTTTCAGAGATTAAAAGACTGTTGCACTGTTCACCGACACTGAGTAGTGATAACTCATAAAGTATATATCGTGATACAAAAAAACATACAAAAAAGAAAATGTGATCACAACTGGGAATCACAGACCTGTAAGCCATCAATAGTTGGGAAACTGCTTGAAGGTAAATTAAGGGATAGTATTCAGGAATACTTTTCCACTACTTATTAGTGGAAATCAAAATAGATTTGTGAGGGTTAGGTCATGTCAAACTAACCTAATTAGCTCTATGAGGAAGTTAGTGTGAACTTAGGTCATGGTATTACAGTAGATGTGGTCTACTTAAATTTTGCAAAAGTCTTTGTTACAATGCCACAAAAGAGGATTGTCCACAAAATAAGGGAACTGGGTTTAGGACACAGCATTTGTACTTGGATCAAAAACTTGTTGGAGATTAGGGAACAGACAGTTGTGATAAATGGAAAATTTTCTAACAGGTCAATAGTTTTAAGTGGTATACATCAAGGTTCCATGCTGGGACCATCCTTTTTAATATATTTATTAATGACCTTGGTGATGGTTTAGAGAGCAAATTTTCAATTTTTGCAGATGACACTAAACTATGTAAGGTAATAAAATAAGAGTAAGATGTATCTTATCTACAGAGGGAATTGAATAAGCTTGAAGATTGTGTGGCCAAATGGAAGATGAGGTTTACATTGATAAATGTAAGCTTATGCATTTAGGATTCGAAAACAAGCATGCAATCTATAAATGAAATAGGATAAACTTAAAGGTATTATTTAGGGGAAATGCAAGGGAGACATTGTAATTTTGCCACTATATAAATCATTGGTTAGGCCTCATCTCGAATACGGAGATCAGTTCTGGGCACCACTCCATAAAAAAGACATTTTGGAACTAGAATGAGTTCAGAGAAGGGCGACAAAATTGTTAAAGAGTATGGAGTCGTTGAGCTATGAGGAAAGGATAGACAGTTTTGGCATGTTTACTTTAAAAGAGCCGTCTAAGATGAGATATGATTACTATACACAAATAAGGGTCAATACAATGAACTTTCATGGGAACTTTTTACCCCAAGGACTGTACACAGGACACGCGGTCACCCACTAAGGTTAGAGGAGAGGAAGTTTCACAACCAGTAAAGAAAGGGTTCTTTACAGTAAGGGCAGTCAGGATGTGGAATTCACTGCCAGGGAAGGTTGTAATGGCATTTTTAGCAGAAAAGGGCATCCAGAGTTACCAGGACCGTTATTTAAAATGTAGAATAGTAGCAGATACAGTGTAAAATAAAGCTGGCCATACGCTCCCAGCATGTGGCTGCCGATAAACGGGACGATTTCCCCCTGGGGAAAGGTCCTGATATCGGCATTATACATTGCCACAGGTTGGGAGCGATAATCTCTGCTGGAGAGCCTGCAGCCAGCCTATTGGCTGGCTGCAGACTCTCCTGATCAGGCGAAGTCTCCTTGACAGGAGACCCATGCAGCCAACTTATTGGTTGGCTGCAAAAAAAATTATGAATGGGGAAAAACTATAGTGTGAGAGGTTCTGCAGTGCCGTGCAGAATCTCTTACACTGACACCCTGCTGGACTGTGTCCTCTCTCCCTCTGTCTGGGTTGATTGGCTTGACAGGAGACCGAGCTTTAGCTGTGACAGGCTGCAAGCGCTCTGTCCTCTCTCCCTGTGTCTGGCTATACAGCGCTGTATAGCCAGACAGGGAGAGAGGGCACAGCGCTGCAGCCTGTCAGTGTGTGGGGGTCTGCAGCACGATTATCTGCAATGCCCACACACTGTCCGATATCGCTAGCGATAAACGATAAATTTTATTGCAAACCACCCGATCGGATTATCGGATGGCAGCCATTATTTTTTGATTATCGTCCGTTTTTGACAATAATCGGCACCATACACTACAGCGATAATTCGACCAATCCACGATAATTTGAAGACTGGGACGATAATCGCTCTAGTGTATGGCCAGCTTAAGACTGTCATCTTGGGTCAGCAGGTATTTTATCAGATTGAAGGTGCTTCATCTGAATCAATTTCAATTATAAGATAGGAATCGCAGGAGATCCATAATAAGTTGAACTGGATGGACTGGTGTCTTTTTTCAACCTCATCAACTATGTTACGATGTTACCCCTATGACCAATTTTTTTTTGCCTCAATTTTATTTTACTGTCTCAATTAATTTGATCCAAACTCATTCTCTTATTTGTGTGATTTCATATAGAAGAATAAACAAAAAAAAAACAACACAAGAAATTACATCTACATCAGCTTCTTGAAAAAAGGTGTAAATCTTAATAAAAAGAAAAAGAATCTACACATGTTTAATCATACAGTACATTTTGTGATTCTTCTAAATAATCTGAATGCTGAAAATTCTGCTCAGGTATTGTTTAAAAAGTGTACTATTTTTTTTTAGCAGGTTAATTAAACTGTTATTAAACAAAATTCCATTTGAAACATGTAAATTTGTATAGGCTGCTGGAGTTCACCTTGCAGCCCCTTCCGTTTGCATATTTCAAATGCATGCACATTTCAGTATGTCCAATTCAGAGGTGCAAAAGAGGCAGCTCTGGATAGGATGCAAGCAGTGTAAACAGCGGTGCACTGCCACCCATGTCATTATTTTGCTCAGACATATTTATAATATATTTAAATTTTACCTAGTTTTACCTTGCTTAAAAAAATATTATCTTTAAAACACTTATTTTAATCAAACAACACTTTAAAAAAGCCAATTATATTACTTTTAAAAAAGCACAGTAAAACAAAAAAGATATTTTGAAACTCATCTAGGTTGCTGCTTTACACCTGTTAGCCTGTTTTCCTATACATATCAGTTCACATGATTCAAATCCATACCCATTCCTGATGGATCAGATTGTTAATGAGGGACAGTGCAATGGGTGAACTCAACTTAATAACAGAGGACCGGATCTCTGCTTGTTTTTCGTACATGCGGGATGTTTAATTCCACATGAGAGAGGGGTGAACTCCCCCTGTCACTCCCCTCTCTCATGCGTAAAATGTGTGAGGTCCGTCCGACTGCTGATCCGCTCGTAAGTGGCATATCCAACTCACACTGTAAAATATAAATGCTCCCCCGGCCCAGCTTGGCATGTGGAAGACTAAACGTAACATCTAAAGGGCACATGCATGCGTAAGTGGGCTATTGTTATGATCCGTGGATCCAGTCTAGAGTTTGCAAGAGAAGGATCAGACTGATTCAATGCGGTACAACAGAGGAATTCATAAAACTATCTATGATTGCACAGCACAACACAAATCCATAACAGATTTATCTGCTGCCAGCTAAGAACATGAAAGTGACATTACAAGAACCATAAGATCATCCAAATTGGGCAGTTAAGACTGAAAAAGTATTGCCTGTAGTGACAATTTCAATTACGTTTCTAGAATAGAGGAAACAAATCTCCCATTGCTAACAAAGAACACGCGTACTTAGCAAACCGCGCCCTTAATGCCCTATTTAATTCCCCCCCCCATCCACTTTTCTTAACTTCCTTCTTACGGAGGACTGGTACGCCCCTTCTTACTTATCTCACTATTATGGAGTTGAAGTCTGTGCATCATGGATTCGTGCGAACAGCTGAATTTCATGTGCAACTTTGTGTTCTGGGCATGTAGTTTATCAACTTCTTGAGTGTGAATATAGGACATAAAATATCATTATTTTCTCTACCTTGTTTAATGTTTATTGACAATTTTATGGCTTTCCAGTATTTAAGTACACATTTTTCTATTTTTACTATATAATGGTAATAATTTTGTATTTGTCTTTTACAGTTATTTTTACTGTTTGTGAGGTAGATCCAGAACTCCGCTTGCAATCCGTTTACTAGCGTAGCGTATTTACGCGTGCGTACCTTCTATACACTCCCCTTGTCACACCCCTTGAATGTACGTATTTTGTCCGAGATCTGCTTTCCAAACCCTACCTTAACTTTTGCCTACGTAACCGATGTCATCCGCACACGTATGTATGTGTAACACATATTTACGCAGCTAAGCACGTCCATAAATACAAACCCCCGCCCACATAGCGTATTTCAGATGTATTTTTGACTCACATAAAATTGGCACGCCCACACGTACGTACGTATTTACACGACAAATACGTGAATGGCCCATACGTTCACATTTACGCTACGTTACGGAGCGTATTTTTTATGGTGCGCATGTGCAGTACTTACCAAAACGCGATTTTACATGTCCGCCACGCGTAAATTCGCTCACAAGCGTTGTTCTGGATCTGCCCCTGTATGCTGTTTCAGTAGCAGGTACCTTGAAGTGCTTGTATACTAAGCCCCTTTCGTTTTACACATAGAAGTCAAATATGTTTAATCTGTAATTTAGAGTTGAACAAGAAGATGTCACCAATTCTGTTTTGACAGTTCAACGTGGTTTTGCCAGGGTGTATGCTTACCTTTTTTTCTGTGTACCCTCAAACTCTGAATTAGTCTCATTAAAATTATTTGGGATTGGATTGTCAAGATACTGGATCATGACTTTACTCTTTTCTGAGTATTAGCTTTTAGGAGTTCAGTAAAATTTAATGACCTCCACAGTCATAGAATCTGGTGGCATGGGGATTAACAGCATACGTTTTCAGAGAACAAAACTGTGAGATGGTATCATGTCAACTTTTCATGTTAAATTTACGACACAAAAAAAATCAGGCTGTTTATGTGGAAAATGGGTTCCTACCCAGGATTCAGACACAATGCCCATACTACCATAATACATACGTTATCATACAATGCAGCGTACTACTAATTTTCTATATTAGGAAAGAATGTTCTGTAATGTGTTACAAAATCATAAATTCTGTGCAAAAAGGGCTCAGTAGATTTTTATTATTATTATTATTATTAAAAAAAATGTTGCATAAAAATTGTGTAACACTGAATAACTAAAGATAATCACAAAGCTGTTTACGATTATATCAAGAAAATCAAGCACAAGTTCCAAGAATCACAATACTAGACTAGTAACTAGTCAAAATTTGTCAAAATGCATATTTTAGTAGTATATTTCATAAATTGCGAGTTTGCTAAATTGCCTTTAAGAACATTAATAGTTTTAATGCTGCAAACACTAATTTATTAAGTATTCCCAAGTGTAATTATTATTTTTAATCAGAGGCATCTGATAAGGTATGGTGATAGAGTTGTCAGTAATGGACCACCATCTTTTTAACTCAGTTAACCAGTTTGTATTGATGGGACATGTGACATCACCCTCAGTCTTAGGTATTTTTTTTTCTATCTAGTTTGATGTCACTTAAGTATCATTTATTTCTGAATACTGTCACATTTTAGAATCTACTTAAAAATTACAATAAATTGGCATGCATTGTACCTCACTATACCGAAAGTATTCCAATATAGGTATAGGTATAACTATAAAAACTAAGAAATAAACTTAACCCTAAGAATTGTAGATAGAGGCTTCCCTAGTAAAGTGGGATAATCCTGATTAAAGTATACTAACTGTAAACACATGACCAACTGCTTTTAGCTCTGACAACACAGCATAACCAGCATAAAAAACAGCAAGAGGTATTAACAGTATCTGTATTTTAACAAAGTGCGTATTTCATAAAATATGCTGGGGCAGAATGGCATATATAGAAAATGTACTGGTAAATTACTGCAATAAATAATAAATATATGTGTATATATATATATATATATATATATATATGTCTATGGTACTTCACTGATTATAGAGTAGATAACTGTTCTCCCCCAAAAAGAGGTTAATAACTGCTAATCTAGGAATTATGTGATGGACATCATATGATAATATATATATGTCTATGGTACTTTACTGATTATAGAGTAGATAACTGTTCTCCCCCAAAAAGAGGTTAATAACTGCTAATCTAGGAATTATGTGATGGACATCATATGATAGTGTCATCTTGTCATGACTATTCTTTAAAATAGTTTTACACACATTTGTCAAATTGTATTTTATAGCATATTTGCTTATGTTTCTGATTAAAAATATGATTTAAATATATTTGTACTACCAGGGTGCTTGACTTAATAGAGCTGCTAGACATTAGTGATTGAAACACACAGCCGAGCACTAGAATTGGGAGTTATTTAAACCTTTTCCTTTGGTATATTTCAGATTACAAAGTGCACGGCTACACAATTATGTAAAAAGAACCTGGAAAAGATATCCGCTCTAATTCAAAGCCAGCACTTCAAATCAATAGAAAAATTACTTTTGTACAAGATAGTAAGTGTCATTAAAAAAAAAAACACACCACTAGAGTCTCAATTATACAAAAAAGTGCAGAAAGTGCAAAAAACATGAAAAAGCAGCTCACAATTCTATAGAATAAATAGTCAGGGTAAAGTATCCACAAGATTCTCATAGATGTACCTTACTGACAGACATAAGACTTACTTAAGACTTCAGCCTTGAGTATCATCATGTTGTAATATTGCGCATTGTGGGACCAATGTTTGAACTTTTGGGACATTAAATTTGAATGTTGCTTCAACTCTAACAGTTGTTTAAAGGCTGGCACTTTATTGTTATTTCAAGACCCTATATTGTTGCTATGTCCACTCACTGTTAGTCCCTACAAGGACTTATATTTTCATGCTGCTATAATATTGATTTTTATACTATTTTTTTTTATAGAATTGTGAGCTGCTTTTTACTGTGACTCTCTAGTGGTGTGTTTTTTTTGTTGCTTACTATCTTGTATAATAAGTATTTTTCTATTGATTTGAAGTGCTGGCTTTGGATTGGAGAGGATATCTTTTGATCCAATATATATATATATACACGTGTGTGTGTAAAACTTCTACGGTGAATCAGTTCAGAGTTACATAAAATTTTGTGTGGGCTTTGTTGTTTGTTTTGTTGTTCAACCAACACTTTTTTTATGGCATTGTGACTAAAAGGCAGACGGTAAACATAAGCTAAACATTAAGAAATATTGATTGCAACATTCTTAAGTGAGTTATTTCTTGCAAATTTGCACTGCCATTTAAGCCATCTCAAGTAAAGGTTCTGCAGATCATGCAGCTCAATTACAGTTCACTGAAACCTGAAAATATTATTTAAGCTTGTTCAGTAAGGTCAGTGTATTTATTCTTGATTATAGACTCCGCAAATATTTTTCGAGAATTTTTTCACATATTGTAAGAACATACTTAAAAAAGTAAGCTGTACATAAATAAAGAATACCCTAGATCGGATCTTAAGTATTTTATTCAAGCTAACATTATAAAATAAAAAAATGTAATTCTAACTATCATATTGTTACATACACTATAAAAAAACAAAAAAATATATAAAGCATATTTAGGCTCATTATTCTACAGTACTTCTACAATTTTTAGTACTTTTTTTTTTTACTGAGATTACATTATAGGTTATTTCACCTATAAATGATGGGGTACTCCAATGATTTGGTGGACAAAATTCTTGATTATTGCAGTATATGTAATTAAATATTAGTGCATTTTCAGAAAAAAAATACAGCAAAAAAGAAAATAAACAAAAAGACGTACATGATAGACAAATGAAATGATAATTATAGTTGCATTTTTCATCATTGCATGTAGTTTGCATTTTTATTCAATGACTTAAATTTCTACACTTACAGACAAGGTAAAGTGCCCTTAAAAATCATATACTGGATTTATCAGGTGAGTGTGGGTGGGTGTGTGCGTGTACGGTGCTTGCACTGTTGTAAATCCACTGCAGCTTTGTGGTGCTAGATTCAGGAGTAAAACTTCCTCTATGTGTAAATAGAGGAAGTTTTATAGAAACAGAAGAGAAGTTCAACCACTACATACATTGCTTGGATTAGAAAGTTTTTGATGACCCTTTATATAAGACAGACATTTGGAGAGCACACAAACACACACACACACACACACACACACACACAAAGAGAGAGAGAGAGAGAGAGAGAGAGAGAGAGAGAAAGAGAAGAGAGAGCAAATATATATGCATATATAAGGATAAGAATAACTGAGATAATGAAATATATATTTGACTGCGAAAGCAGTTTTATTTACATATTTTGTAATATAGTATGTGTTATTAATTTGGTAGGTGAAGGGCAATTACATGGAAAAATGCAATATTTGCAATATTACAAAAATGGTTGCAATGCGGATGCCCAAACTTACCCTAAAATTTAGAAAGCTCTTCCATGTTCTGCACAGCTAAAGTCATATATACCTTCTTGATGACTCTTTGTTCAATGAATCCTGTTCAAGGTGTAGCTGTTATACCTTTGTCAGCATGAATGAGAAAGAGGAAGTTATCTGGGCGGGACTATGCTCAGACGTGAGAGCTTGGGAACAGCTTGATAAAGAGGGAGTGAATAAAGTACAGTGCACTTTGCAGACTTACATAAATATCATTTCTGAAAGAGTATCTGTGAGTAGTGTTGATCAAGCTATATATTATGCTTACAAGGCTTTATAATGATTTACACATTCATTATTACAGTCAATAGTTTTAAACCCCCCCCCCAACCTTTTATACATTAATAAACACTATTAGCATATTGATGTGAGAGGTTATCCTTGCTTATGCATATGGTGGAAATCGTTACTTTTGCACCTTGCCCTATATACAGAGGCGGACTGGGAACTGAGAGTGGCCCTGGAAAAAAACCTGCAAGCAGACACATGTGGGTGGGATCAACTATTGGCGGAAGAGTTACAAGCAAATACAGCATCTACTTATAAAGTATTTATAGTGACCTCTGTGCAATGTAGGTAGTCACTTCCACCACCACCACCAAGTTACCACCACCCGAAACATACAGCATCTGAGCGACACCACCCAATACATACAGTATCCTAGTAACCACCACCCAATAAATAGAGCATCCTAGTGATCACCACACAATACATAGAGCATCCTAGTGACCACCACCCAACACATACAGCATCTTCGGGACCACCACCTGAAACAAACAGCATCCTTATGACCACCAGGGCTTTTTTTTGTTGTCGGACGCACCGGAACGGCGTTCTGATACCTTTTTCCGACTGACAAAAAAAGTTTTTAGTTTTTTTTTGTTAAAAGCCTGTGCCGCTATATAAGCGGCAAGGCTTTTGAACAGTGCAATCAGTGGTGGAAGTACCGGAGGCAATGGAAGTGCTCACCTCCGGGGTGGGCACTTCTCCATTTAATTTTCATTAAATGGAGTCCATTGTCTCCCAGCACTTCTGCCAGGTGTCTCTCTGCTTCGAGTCGGGCTGCAGAGCTGGCTGGGCAATGCACAGTCGCCCGCAGCTCTCTTCACAAGACGCCAGAACCTACAGAGCGTGCGCAGCGGAGGAGAGAGCAGGAAGCAAGAAGACGGAAAAGGTAAGAGATTATGGAGGGAAGTTGGGGAATGGGGATTTAAGCACCACGGAGGGGGCACACGTAAAGAGGCAGCATCAAGACTGAATGGACAAAATGAGGGGCAATAATGTTAGGTGAACCGTGGACACACAATGACAAAGAGGGCAAAAATACTAATTGGAAACACTAGGAAGGGGCAATAGGTCCGGTTGGTTACACAGAAGGAGGTGGTTTAAGGCTAACTGGACCCAAAGAGAATAAGACTGGTTGGACACTAAAGGAGGGGGCAATAAGGCAGAATTGACACAGAAGGAAGGGGCAATAAGGCTGGCTGGCACAGAATGTGGGGCAATAATACTGGTTACACAAACAGAAAAAGGGGCCAAGGCTGATTGGACACAAATAAAGAGGGGGAAATAAAACTAGTTGGACACACAGAAGGAAGGGGCAATAAGGCTGGTTGGATACATAGAAGAAGGAGGTAGAAAGCTGACTGGACTCAGAAGTAGGGGCAATAAGGCTTACTAAACACACACAAGGAAGGGGCAGAAAGGCTGACTGCGGAGACACATACACAGACAATGGAGGCTGGACATTACAAGGGGCACACATGGAGGCTGTACATTACAAGGAGCACACATGGAGGCTGGACATTATAAGGAGCAAACAAGGAGGCTGGACATTAAAGGGGGCACACATGGAGGCTGGACATTAAAAGGGGTAGACAAAGAAGGCTGGACATTAAAAGGGGCAGACAATGGAAGCTGGAATTAAAAAGGGCTCAATTATAAAAGATTATAAGGGGGATGTAAAAAAAAGACTGAAACTTATGAGGGGGCTGCAATAAGGTCTGAAAAAATATAGGGGGGGCTGTAAAAGGACTGATAAGGGGTGAGTTCCTGCACTTTTTTTTTTTTACAAAAAAAACACTGATGACCACTAACTACTCAATACATACAACATCCTAGTGATCACTACCCAATACATATAGAATCCTAGAGACCACCACACAATACATATAACAGACTAATGATCTCCTTTCTATACATACATCATTTAGTAACCACCTCCTATGACAGTCAGCATCCTAATTTTCTTTAAATAAAAAAAGAGCCTACCGGGAAAATTCCCTGTAAATCCTATGGCCAATCCGCCCCTGCATATATATAGTTATTACAGTTTCACTGTACAGACAAAAAAACATAAGCATTGTCTTATAATATATCTGTTTCTAATCCAAACATACAGTGCATCTGGAAAGTATTCACAGCGCTTTTTCACACATTTTGTTAGGTTACAGCCTTATTCCAAAATTGAATAAATTTATTTTTTTCCCTCAAAGTTCTACACATAATACCCCATAATGATAACGTGAAAAAGTTTTTGGGAGATATTTGCTAATTTATTAAAAATCTAAAAAACTCACATGTACATAAGTATTCACAGCCTTTGCTCAATACTTTGTTGATGTACCTTTGGAAACAATTACAGCCTCAAGTTTTTTTTTAATATGATGCCACAAGCTTGGCACACCTATCTTTGGGCAGTTTCGCCCATTCCTGTTTGCAGCACCTCTCAAGCCCCATCAGGTTGGATGGGAAGCGTTGGTGCACAGCCATTTTCAGATCTCTCCAGAGATGTTCAATCGGATTCAAGTCTGGGCCCTGACTGGGCCACTCAAGGACATTCACAGAGTTGTCCTGAAGCCACTCCTTTGATATCTTGGCTGTGTGCTTAGGATCATTGTCCTGCTG
>WWET01002046.1:237017-263085 GCA_011038615.1 Limnodynastes dumerilii
GGGGGTGGTATTTAAAGTGTACAGTATGGGCGTGCTTAGCTGCGTAAATTCGTTCAGCCCATACGTACGTGTGCGCATGACTGCGGTTACGTTGGAAAAAGTTAAGGTAGGGTTTGGAAAGCGTATCTTGACAAAATATGTACATTCAAGGGGTGAGCCGAGGGGAGTGTAACGTATTTACGCGCACGAAAATACGCTACGCGAATAAACGTACAGCAAAGGTAGTTCTGGATCTACCCCAATGACTATAAAGACATGGTTTGATGAGTTCAATATGGGAGAACTTGACTGGCCCACACAGAGCCCTGACCTCAACCCCTCAGCACCTCTGGGATGAACTGACATCATCAGTTCCTGACTTCAGAATGAATGGGCACAAATTACCACAGAAACACTCCAAAATCTTGTGGAAGGCCTTCCAAGAAGTGGAAGCTGTTATATATATATGTATATGTGATGCTGCGTTCCGCATGGACTTCTCCATGGTGTATGACGGGTGGGCATTGGTATTTAAATTGTACTGTAAGGGCTTGGCTAATCCCTTATGTACAATTCAGTCTTTTGCACAGAAAGAACTAAAATTCATCTGATCTAACTGAGAGCAGCACAAGGTGATCAATTATTACTATGAATTTGTTGTGCCATAATTTTAAATGAATGTGTTTGTTGATTATCTGTATGGAGTTCTGGCATTTGTATTTTAGTGCTATTGTGGATTATTTTCATATATATACAGTATTGTGCAAAAGTTTTAGGAGGTGTAAAAATGCTGCAAAGTAGAATGCTTTAAAAAATATTAATAGTTTATTTTTATCAAAACAAAATGCACAGTGAAACAGAAGAGAAATTTAAATCAAATTAATATTTGGTATGACCAGCCCTTGCCTTTAAAACTGCATCAACTCTTCTAGGTACATTAGCACAAAGTCTGGGATTTTGTAGGATTATAGTCAGGTGTATGATAACCAATCATACCAAATGTGGTTTTGGATCTAAAAACATCTCCATTACTACATTTAAATTTAAGGATGGGAACCAGAATATGATCCAATATCGAATGCCTGCTGAGGATGATAACATAAAAAAAAACAGTTGTCAATCCAGCCCTAAACAGAGAATCTAAACACTACTATTATAGCACCAATATAGTCATGTATGCAGAACCACATTCCAACTTGAAAATAACTATTGCAAACTTATAATATTAGCTCAAGGAGGTTATGTAATAATGGTCTAGGATATCTCCATATCAAACTAATGTTTAACATCTACCTGACATTCATGTAAGGGCAATTGTTGCTAAACTTGACTCAACTTGCTCGTATACAGATCAAAGATTTTGTTTTATTTAATCCTCTGCATGACTAATAAGACCAATTTTTAAAAGTCAAAATTTAAATATTAAAGACGTATATGACAAGTCAAATTAATCTAACAATCTAAAAAAAAGATTTAAAGACAAAACTGCTGAAAGGCAGAAAAAACTGTGCTCTTTTCAGGCGATCCTTCAGACAGGACAGTATATATAATAATCAAATACAGTATACAGAAGCAGTCTGGAAATATTGATAACTGCTAAAGTATTGTATTGTATAACTGCAGATTGCTGTTTACAAGTTAGTGGTCATGCATAAAAATCATCAGTTATTGTGCACTGCTAAAATAAGAAAATATTACAGACTTGTCGTTTGCAAGTTGCAGAAGGAAGGCAGGTCACAATAATGAATTCAGGAGCTTTATGGAACTGATCGCAAGCTTCCAGAAGGTTTAAAATGTGTGCAGACTAGCTGATTTCTGCTATCCCAAAGCTGACTCTGAGCATAAATCATAAAGGCTAGGACAGAGGCATAACCACCGTTAGTACAGGGAGCCAGGAGGAGAGGTAGCCTGTGGAAGCTTCTCCCTGCACTCTAAACAAACTAAAGGCTGGCAGCTTAAGACAACGTTCAGCACTCCATGTGTGTCTAAATACATTTGCTAGCAGCTAACATCACTGTATATAAATACGTAGTTAAGGTAGGACCCTACATTAAGATGAGGATCGAACGTAAGAGCTAAACCAAGCTCTTACTGTATGATAAGTATACTTCTCTCCACGCACCATGTACACACATACTTCCCAACATTTGAGTATTCGAAAGAGGGACAAAATTTCGAGGCCTAGTAGAGGGTGTGTGTCTTGAACCACCCAGTGGGCGTGTCTGGGAAAGTGGGTGTGTCTTGCAGCGGGTCTAGTATCTTCCCCTATTATCAACCATCTATATGTCTGCCTCTTAATATTAGGCCTGCCATCCATATGTCTGGCAATTATTATTTGTCCAGCCTCCATATTTGCCTTTTTATTTGTCCAGCCTCCATGTCTTATTATTATTATGTACAGCCTCCATGTCTCCCCCGTTTATTTGTCCAGTTACCACATCTGCCTCTTTATTATTTGTCCAGCCTCCATGTCTGCCCCTTATAATGTCCAGCCTCCATGTCTGCAACTTTTAAGGTCCAGCCTCAATGTCTGCCCCTTGTAATGTCCAGCCACCATGTCTGCCCGTTGTAATGCCCAGCCTCCATGTCTACCCCTTGTAAAGTCCATCCACCATATCTGCCCCTTTTAATGTCCAGCCTCAATGTCTGCCCCGTTGCCAGTGCCAGCCTCCATGTCTGCCCCTTATTGCCAATGCCAGCCTCCATCTGCTCCCTTATTGCTAGTACCAGCCTCCATCTGCCCCCTTATTGCCAGTGCCAGCCTCTATCTGAACCTATAATGCCAGTGTCTGCCTCCAATGTCTGCCCCCTAATGCCAGTCTCCATCTGCCCCCATACTTCCAGCACCTGCCTCCAATGTCTGACCCCTAATGCCAGTGCCAACCTCCATCTGCCCCATAATGCCAATGCCTACCTCCAATGTGTGCCCCCTAATGCCAGCCTCCATCTGCCCCATAATGCCAGTGCCTGCCTCCAATGTCTGCCCCCATCTGCCTCCTAATGCCAGTGCCAGCCTCCATCTGCACCCATAATGCCAATACATGCCCCCAATTGTCAGCCTCCATCTGTCCCCATTATATGCCAGTGCCTGCCTCCAATGTGTGCCCCCAGCCTCGATCTGTCCCAGTTATATACCAGTGTGCCTGCCTCCTTGTCTGCCCCCAATTGTCAACCTCCATCTGCCCCATTATATGCCAGTGCCTGCAGCCTCCAATGATTGCCCCAGCCTCCATCTGCCCCAATTATATGCCAGTGTGCCGCCTCCTTGTCTGCCCCCAATTGTCAGCCACCATTCTGCCCCCATATGCCATGCCAGACCCTTTTTACGAACTTTACCTTTGAATTCTTCTTTCCTACGCAGCGCTCCCACTGCTGCTCGTCGTCGTCTCTTTGGCGGTGTCTGGTATGCGGTCAAGTGTCAAACTGCTAATACAGGGCTCCCATTGGAGCCATGTATTAGCCGTTCTGCACGTGACTGCAGACGTGTTCTGTGCTGTGAAGAGCTTTAAATAAAATTTTAAAAAATTCTCCCGAGAGTCTGACCTCTCGGGACAAGCTGGGAGGCGGGAGGGACAGCGGTACAGTCCCCCAAAAGCGGGACTGTCCCGCTGAAATCGGGACAGTTGGGAGCTCTGTTAAGTACTAACTTATCGGCAACTCGCTTTAGGTTTGAGCCCTGGGTGGCCACCCCTAAGGACCAGACAGGGACTAAAAATCAGGCATTTAAAGCACTTTGCCCCACCTGCTGTGATTCTGACCACTTGCACAGTCACATAAGATACTAACTGACGCAGCAATTAAAACAGATTTTTAGCAAAGCATGCTTAAAACTGGTTGAGTGGTAGCTGGGAAGCAGGGAGAGTATTCTCTCTGGCTATGCTGCCTTTGTATAACCTGCCACCACAGTTAAGCAGTTTGGGCACATGGTGAGCCCAGGGCCCTGCCTTTTCTCTAGGGCCTGTGTGCACTGTGAGGGCAATCAGAAAAATTCTTCATTCACTACAATTTCCCCAATACTAACATCAAACACCAACTTACACATTACAGTGCATTCACAGAATACTTTGGAAAAGATTATTGGTGCATGTAAAACAGTTAACCCACACATCACAATCCTGATTTCATAGAAATACTATCCTGTCTTTTTGGAAGTGGGTGACTACAGTGAAAGGCAGGTTGACAGGGCAAAAATGAAAGCTTTAATAAGCCTTAATCTAATACCATCATTTCTATCTCTATTTAGTAAATTATGTGAATTGCTTGATTATGCAAAGACAAGGAAGACACCACCCTAAAGAACAAATTCACATTCCACCTTAGTTACTATTGATGGGCCAGACCATAAGCTAAGTACGCTATCGTGTTTACACTAGCCGATGACGTAAAATCGTCTGATTGTATTTACTGCGCAGGCGCGCCTGCCACGTAACTCCTAACGTACGTTCTATCAGCATAAATACGAACGAAGGGGCGGGGCATCAATACGATACCCGTAATTACATTTTGGAGATGAAGGGAGGCATTTAAATGGGACAATATGGGCTGGGTTTGGCAGTCACATATGTAAATCCATTACGTACGTCAGTACTTGCACCAGGAAAAGTTATGGTAGGGTATGGGCGTTCTAGCGTAATTACCCCGTAGGTCTGGATCTACCCCGATGTTAGTAAGACATTCCAGAAAGTGATATAAGATGATATTGAGATAACGAATGTTTTAATACCCAGTTCCCAGAAAGCTCTTATACTATTGAAAGACAGTAAGAAGGATAGTCATCAAAATAGTCATCATGCTGTCTGACAGGTGGAGGTATTCTGTAGCCCGGCTAAGCAGTTCAGATTACATTGCTAAAACACTAAAGCTGGCCATATACTAAAGCGATTATTATTATTATTCATTAAATGATCAGGTGATGGGCCAAATAATCGCAGTAGTGAGTGGGAAAGATCAATTTTTCAACTTAAAAATATACGTATCAGAAACGCTCTAGTACGATTATCTGATCTTTAGCCATGTTTAATATAAATCTGGAGCAAGCTACCAATATCTTGTAGAATATGAGCATTTTCAATAGGCTATAAGCTAGCTGCAAGATTCTCAATCCCAGCAGGAGAAGTATATTATGCCCATGTCGGAACCTTTCCCCAGGGGAAAATTATCCTTTTTATCAGGCATTTCCTAAAGGGATCATTACTTGTCCTAGTGTATGCCCAGCTTTACAATTTTCTCAGCGATACCTCCAGCTACAGAGAACTAAACAATGGCCTCACTAGCACAGTGTTAATGCATTCAAAGTCCTACCCTCAAAAGTCCTACCCACAAAAGTCCTACCCACAAAGAACCAGAAATCTTACCTTATGATCCTGGCTGGGGAAAAGCAGGAGAAGGTCTCTGGTCTCTGCAGCCGGGGAAGGTCACATGACACCCTGTGAGAAAAAGTTGTGTGAATGAGTAATCGCTAGAGCTGGCTAGAGCTGGAGACTTCCATCTCTCTCTCTCTCTCTCTCTCTCTCTATAGGCAGTGATGACTCATAGGCTTCACTGACAGCTTGTCAGTGTCTGAGCTGGATCCCCAAGAAAAAAAATCACAAACTGCAGAGAGTCCCATGCGGTATCCATACGCATGGGACAAATAGTAAAGTGTGCCAGTGATAACGCGATCACTGACTGTGCTTAAGAGGAGGATGTCAATCACTGACATCCATCCTCTTTCACTGCACTTTGTGGGGGTCCGGGGAGGCGGGCGGGACAGTCCCCTAAAAGCGGGACTGTCCCGTTGAAATCGGGACAGTCGGGAGCTCTGTAACACGCTGTAAGCATCCTGCCCCCTCCTGTCTGCTGTCGGAAAGGCTTCCACAAAGAAGCCTGGATCCTAAGGATCCAGATCCATGCTGGAAGCCTTAAGTGCGCATGCGCTGTAGTGATAGGTGGACTTTTACCACGTGCAAAGTGCAGAAAACATCCACATTTCTTAAAGCTGGATCCAGTCCTAATGAAATACAGGTTTAGGTCTTTAACCAGTTTGCAAAATTCAAAAATAATTGAAAATAATTACAAAGGCAAACACTGTTATCCAACAAAAACATGCACAATTCAGGGTATACATTGTAAAATGTAATATCCTGTAAGGAATTAATGGCTGTTAATTTAATACTCCAAACTGGATAATTAAAGTTTTGCTGCTTCCTACTGTACAGGTACTGAATCCTTTGAACTCTTTAAGGAGTGTTTGTTTAACACCTGCATATTACATTTGTTCTATAATCCAGGAAGTTACTACAAAGAAACAGCATAGTGTAGTATGAATTTCTCTATTATTACATTCTAATATCCTATTCCCTTTCAAAAAAATTTTACATTTTAACATAAACATGAAAGAAAGCCAACATTTATCTTTACAGCTATTGTGGGACTACAAATTCATGCATGCCAACTCACTGCCCTATAATCTATGGATGCTTACAACTGGCCTAAAAAATACTATTATAAAATCCCTATTCTCCAGCTAAAGCATTTACAACATTGAACATTAAAAAATTACTAGAAACACATTCCTGTGTTTGGTTTTAACATGCAAAACATACACTTTTTATACTGGTAAAGTTTTAAATAGGAAATAATATTACATATTAACAAAAGAGCAAAACCTTTTAGAATAGACTTTTAACACAAAACTAACTTATTATATTTGCACAAATGTATTAAAAGACATGTCAGCATGCCATGGCATACATGGGAATGCTGGTGTCTATAGTACTACAAGCACCAGCATGCTCAAGTGTTTAATGACAGCCTGGGTTTGCTGCAACATGTAGTGCACCTACTGAAGGATGTATTTTGTGTTTTATTAAATTTAGACACCCAGGTTCTGCTGTGACATGTGGTGCTCCCAAGAAATATGTGGGGTGGTTTCATACAATAAATACATAAATAAATAATTATTAAATAAATAATAATTTTTTTTTATTATTTTTACTTTCATACTTACCAACAGAATCTTCATCTGTAAGGTCCACAAAAAGACCTCCCGCCGCGTAATGAGAAATCTACTGAACACAAGTTACTAATTTATAAGCTGGGACATTTTGTAAGACCTGTGTGCAGTGTAGGTTTTATAAAAAAATTTTTACAAGTCAATTCTATATGACTATTCTTTAGCATAGTGTAATATTTCAGTTACTGTCTCAGGGGCACAGCAGCATATGCAAAGCCCTACAGCCAAGCATTGCACCCTCACACCTCTGTGCTGGAACACCCATATATGGCTATATATACATGCTTATAACAAAACCCCTACTTTTTTCCCTGTGTCTGAGTCCCGGATAATTAGACCAAGGACCACCCCAAAAACCCGAGTTTTAGTGGTGATCTGAAAGGGGTATCGCTCACCTCTTTTTCTTTCTCTCTCTCTGCTAAACATGCTTTTATATTAATTGACTGCTGACCAAATTTACTTTCATCTCTAGTACTTTTGTATATTTTAGCTTACACTGTAAACTTTAAAGACCGCACGTACTTTAGCCATTAGAAAGAGGCTTGCCACAGGGGTATGTTAACGAGCCACGGAGGGCGGCATAGGCGAAAGCCCTTTCGTATTCTCCTTTTTAAGAAGGAAAATACAATGGGAACTTAGTGAAGCTCTAGGGCACTCTTAAGTGCCCAAGGTTCTTAAAAAATGGGGAAGGTAGCTCATAGTTGCCAACTCTCCCTGAATATCAGGGAGACTCCCTGAATATCAGGGAGACTCCCTGAAGATTGGGTAATCTCCCTGACTCCCTGAAGTCTTTGGTAATCTCCCTGATTCTAATTTCATCCATTGAGGTCTATCACACTTTGGGCCTGATCCAGAGCTACGATGTATCGCTGAGCATACTAACGCTCAGCGTTACATCGCTGACTCCCCCTGGCACTCCCCCTGTGCGGGCGTATGGCCCCTTCCTTACGCTCGCACAGGAGCGTATGGCCGCTTAGCACGCCCCCCCACCCTCATTTACTTACCTCCCCCCGCCCACCAGCACTAACGTGAGCGTAGGGATGCTGGAGGACGTCCCCTCCAGCATCCCTACAGCGCTACTATGGATCTAAGATCGGGCGTTTCCATAGTGACGCCGGGCAACATCTGCCTGGCGCATGCACATTACGGCTATGACCGCCGTACTAGCGACGGCGGCCGTAGCTCAGGATCAGGCCCAGTGTGACCAACGTAGGTGTCCAGCATATGTAAATAACTGCTTCTGTTATAGGGTCTAATACAGAGTTGGGATTAAAAGCAAATATGCACCATAACAAAAGCTTCAGCATTCAAAGTACAATTCTAAGATGCATTGTTAAAATAAAGCTGTTTACTGTTTGGGCCCTTTAAGTAAAACCCAATTATTTTTGTTGCTTTTAACCAGCCTCACTACTCTAAAGTTTGTATGATGATGATAAAATGTATTTAATGGCACAGGACTGTACATGTAAATAAAACTTTTTTTTTTGTACATTACAGCATTCACAGATAACTTAAAAGAAACATTACTGCCCTGAATAAAGCTTCCATTGCAATGTGCCTGTAACGTGTAGTTACATTTCCTTCAGCCTCCTCTGCTTTCTTCCTGTTACTACAACGTGCTACACATGAACGGTGCTCTCTAGCTGAATTCTTGTATATGTCAGTAAATCAGCACAAGGAAAGGATGTGCGCGCACTGAGCTAAATTGCAGAGGCCTCGCCTTCTTCCGGATCTCAATATGGCTGCGGCACATGTAAAGGTTGGTGGCCGTATGCAGGTTTATGACAGACACGTTATTTCCTAGGATAGTAATTGTTATGACGCCTCCTTTCTTTACACTGTCACGGCGGGTGTGATTGGAATCGGCTAAGATGTCTGACGCTTGTCACAGTGGCATACGGATACGTTTATCTGCAGCACGTTAATGTGAAAGTGCAGTATATATAATAGAGTTATGCTATTATGGTTATTCTGTGGTGAAAAATATATATTTTGAATATGGGTAGTAATTGGTGGTCATACACAGATGGGTTGTTAAATGCAAACATTAAACAAAAATTATCAGCATTTATTTGCAGTGCTTCAGATGATCAGTTGGCAGCCCAAGATTGTTAGTGTTTGGAGAGATATCAAAACTCAGTCACCAACTGTATTATTATACTGCCAAAAGAGAACAGGAGAATGCTAACGTGTATAAAATACTAGTATAAACACAAGTAAAGAATCCAAACAAAAAAAGATGTAGGGATAACAACCACTGATGTGGCGCACACAATACCAGTATAATGGAACAAAAATTAAAGTAATCCAGGGGCCTGATTCAGTTGACCGCAAAGACTGGAAAAAGCATGGTGTGCTCATTCCCGTATATCACAGTAAGAAAAGTATGAGGTGCGTATTAAAATTCAAGACGTAAATGCTCAAAAAAAGCCACATCTGACTTCGCAGTTAATTGAATCGGGCCCCAGATGCCTCTTGTTCATCTATTAAAGTATGAACAGATATCAAGCATTACATTAAAACAATTATATTTAACAAGTACAGTTTAAAATGAAAAAACAGAACCAAATGTCCCTGGTGAAAACCTTCAAACTTATGTACCTGTGCTGTTATCCATTTATAATTAATACATTTCTACATTTCTTCTATATACAGTACATATACATAGTTTATAAATGATACATTGTAGACACATCAGAAACTGTTAATTATATTTATGCTGTGACATGGCAGTAGAGGTCATAAACCTGAAACGTCGGAACTAACACTCGTGGTGTCGTGTTGTTTTTCCTGAGTGCCGGTCTCTACTGCTATATGCTGTGACATATATAAGCCACAGCATAAATATGAGTATATACTCAGCTGAAGGGAGGTAGCAGTCCAGCAGAAGGTAATTTTAGATGTAGGGCAATAACAACTATTTATTACACACTGGCATGTAGCGCCTAACTTTAAAGTAGGCTTTCCCTGTTAAGGAATCTAAGAAGTTTATGGCCTTGGTTCTCTTTTCCTGTAGATTTCCTGTCCTATAATATAGTAGAGAATAATTACTTTTATGCAATGTACAATATCCAGTCTATTTGAAAACATAAAATGCAGTCATTTAAAAGACCTGGTGCATACAGGATCTGATGTTGGGGTTTTTAATAACACTGCAGATCCCGTGTTCATGTCTAGTGCTTCAGTGATATAATCAGTGATTATTTTTTAACTGTGGGGTATATGTAACTGTAATTAATAAATATGACTGTTTTAATGTAATGCTTGATATCTGGTTTCCTTTCATTTTTGTTCTGTTATATCAGCATTGTGTTCACCACATTGGTTTTTTTGGGCCTGATTCAGACTTGAGAAGGAGCTTAAGTTAAGTGAGGAAAGTTACCCCTGGGCTAAACCATGTTGATTGCAGGGTAGTCATATTTCATCTGTTGCAAATAGTATTAGAGTTGAGAGTTGATGTTTCCTATCCCAAGTCTAAATAACAGTGAAAAATTAAAGCTGGTCACTATCCATGTGCAGTAAACAATTCAAAGATATATCACTGCATACAAAGTATACAATTGACTTGACTCCCCCTGCAATCAACATGGTTTTGCCCAGGTCAGTGGCAAACGCAGGATTTTAAAAGGGGGGTTTCCAAAATGTGTAATACATGTGGGGTATATTAGCATATCTCCCAACATTTTGGAGCTCGAAAACAGGACAAATAAGCTCCGTCCCGTTTCAGCTCTGCTCCTGCCCCGTCCCCAATGTCATACTGCACTACCCCTAGTCTGTGAGCGTGTGTGTTAGAGATTTAGACTAAAATGTGGCAGAGGTTGAAGTACTGTTTAAAATTGTAAAGCGTTAATTAAGATGATGTTAAAAAAAAAAACATTTTAATGATAATATGGTCGTACTATCTGACTGCCAAAATATCTAAGACGTCCATTAACATTCTTTATGAAAGCAGGAAGTTTATAATGTAGATTTAAAAATAATAAAATTTAAATAAATCTACATTAAAGAATTGCATTGTTATTGTCTGTAACAAGTCCTGTTTTTGATATTTTTTTTTAGGTCATTTATAAGTTACTTCTTTCACACAGTAAAATAGTAGTTTTATATTGCAGGAACAGCAAGTATACAATGTATACAATGCATTAGTAGAGCACATTACACAATGGAATAAGAGCTTATGTCAGTGTATAAGCACTGTTGAATTTGTTGACACATTTATCATTCCCACCTGCTTTCCTATTGCAGCACAGGCCAGGACCATCATCCTACATGTCAGTCTACCCCACATGGCCGATAAAATTCCCCACATTTTTCAATTTTTTTTCTCAATCCGGGGGGTTTCTGGGCAACTACAGGTGCGCCACTACAGGTGTAACTGTTCTCTCTTAGGACCGGATTCACAGATACTTAAGTGTGTTATATACATGCGCGTTTTTACATTTTTCTAAACTGCACAGAACGCAAAAATACGCACATTAAAAAAAACGCATGATTCACGCAAACATACTTCAACCTTCCGACTGATTCATGCAGGAGTCCAACACTAGCCCCGCATGTGTAACTAGAGGAGCAAGACACTTAATGCAAATGAGCTCCACACGGACTACTATTGTACAGTATGGGCGCGCCATTGCAGTTACGAGAGATTCACAAACAGGAGTAGCAAAACATACACACGGGAAAAGATAGCCCTCGACTACTCGTAAGTTGCTCACCTATTTAAAGCAATTGTTTAATGTTATTAAAGAAATGAATTATAACAGTGACAAGGTAGAATTTTATGTAGTCTTTATTTGTTTAATAATTTTTCATATAATACTAATATACTATTGTATTATAAAAAAGTACACACCAAAATTTATTTAATGATGCTATTGTTTAAAGGAAATTATGACTTAAATTATTGTAGCATCCTTTTTAAAAACCATGATTAATGCACATTTAGAGGTTTCTAATTATTTATGTTAAACATTTTCATTAAATAGAAAAAAAAACCCCAGCTAAGTCAGTGATGAAAAAAAAATGTCTGAATCACTACAAAAAAAAAGTACCCAAATTCACTCATGATTAATACGACCGAGTGTGTGGGTGTGGTTAACTGCAGCCGCTTCTATCCTTGCATCGCACTTGCATATATTTGCGATGCGTATTTTTAGGCAAGCACGCAATTTCAATCGTAAGTGTGAATCAGGTCCTTAATTTCAAGCTCCTTCTTATGTCTGAATCAAGTCTGTTGTCTCTATATCTTTTTTTTTATTGGTCATAATTTACTTAGATCATATTGAATATCATTAAGGAAAGAAGTTTAGAATAGTTGTACATGATCATGCTTAATTTGTATTGGTAACAACATTTGCCATAATGGCACAGTATTGAAAGTGGTACACTAGGTAGCATTTGTTCTATTTTCTTCATGGGCCGTTTCGGATGCATCTTCAGTTTCAGATATACACTTAAATACTTAAAACAATATGCCAGATACAGGATTGAAAGTGAGGGCTGTCTTATTGTGTATGTTTGTACAGACAGATTTAATTATGCTTCCTTTATTTGTGAAACACATGAATGAGCAGCGTGAGAATACTGTACAAGAAATGGAATGTATGCATTATTTGGAGTAGCTTATAGACATTTCACTTCAGAAGAAAACCTAAATCCTGTATTTAAAAGGAATTAATGTAATTTTTTAGGATGGTACAATATTAGTGATATGCTCAGTCATTGTTTTAAAATAAACGTCTAAACTTTTTAAATGTGATATTGACAATATTCTGAATATTTCTCAGTATTTACTTATAATACATACATTTATTTGGCAGATGCCAAAACTTTATATCTACTCCTTAACAATAATTGGTTCAGAACCAAAAAATGTAAGCTTATAAAAAGTAAAAACAATAAAATAAAATAAAATGCTCGGTAGAGATCTATAGTAATTTATAAACCTATATATGAGTAAAGTCAGACACACACACAGTGATATTGCATTGATAGTGATCAAACACTGAGCAATACTTGGGACTATATTCCAATCAACTTGTGCTGATGCAGCATGAATTATCCAATCATCAGTGTTTGAAGCGTTTTATCAGTGTTAAAATAAATCGGTCAATGACATACACCAGGCATAAGCAGTCTGTGACACTACAGGTGTTGTGAAACTATAAATTCCATCATACTTTGCTTGGCATGAACTATGCCTATGTCGTTGGAGCATGCTGGGAGTTGTAACTTTACATCAGTTCTGAAGGTTGCCATTATCTGCCATACACCATAAAATAATTGGCTGATTAGAATAATTATTGTATAGTGTGTGATCTTATGTCGACCACACATGGAATTGAAATTTCTGACAATAGTATGTCCTCTTTTACATTTTTGTTCATCTGCAATATGCATTTTCAGTCTTTCCAATATTGTAGCAGTTATAAAGAAATTATATATTTTTTTCTTATTAGATTGGAATTATTGGTGGGACTGGACTGGATGACCCCGATATTTTGGAAGGTAGATCTGAGAAGTATGTGGATACCCCTTTTGGCAAGGTATGCTTTCCCATTACCTGAATTACTCCTCCACTAATGTTATGTAGTCTGTAAATTTGTTGTACATTCTAACAATATTTATTTTTTATAAAACATTATGCTAAATAAACTCCACTTTAAACATATGGGCTTTTAGGATTAAGTTGAAGACAACTAACACGCAATCAAAAATGAAAGTGACTAGTCATTCAATGTACTGTCTAACATGTAGTTTAAGAAATAAGCTATATTATTGATGGACAATCCAGCACTGATATAATGATGCTTACACAGTACTAATATGATTATTAAATACACAAGTATTTTAATGTCTCCAAATTTCTAATTAAACTCAAAAGTCCACTCCAAACAATAATTAATGTAGGATAACTGTGACTAATAATCATTTAAGTTAATACACATAAATTAGTAAATAAATCAGTGCTATAATAAACATAGATTAAAATCTGAACATAAACGCCACAATATCAATTCAAGTGACAGGCTGTAGTTTACACTGCTAGACAGTGATTTAGTCAGAGGGCTCCTCATGTGTTGGTATTCTCTATACTGACTTTATGAATGGTCAAAGGGCTGGATCCAGACTTAAGTACGTGCTTGAAATTAGTTACTCCTGGGCTAAACCATGTTGATTTCAGGGGAAGTAAAGTTAATTGTATTCTTTGCATGCAGGGATATATCTTTGAATTGCTTACTGCACACAGATACTGACCAGCCCAAAGATTCTATCTCCCACAGTCTTAAGGTTATACCCACCTTGAAAGTTGATATTGCAATATATGGCCCAATTATGGAGCATTTAGTGTGGCTTTTAGAGGCTGCTGCATATAGCTGTATCAAGTAAGTCTGGCTCCTCATAGGCTGGTCAGAGGGCACACACTTGTCATCTGACATGAGGTCTGTGCCTAAGAGAGCAAGACTCCAATCGGAATTCTTGACCCAAGCTTTGAGTCTCCCTGTTCATCGTCTAACCCACATTTACTACGCCATGGACATTTTTACTAAGCCTTGTCGGAGGTTTAAACCTCTCTAAAAGGCAAGCAGAACTTTTTGGCTCAAGACTGAAAGTCTGGAATATACTTCACAATGACACTAAAGTATGTGCTTTCAGACAGAGGAAGTCTGTCATTGAATCACTTGATCACCAGTACAGGACAGGATTGGCATCTATTTGTCAAATCCTCTAAAGTAAGGTTGAAAGCTGTGCTACTTCACAAAAGGAACAAGTTACCCTCTCTACCACTGACTCATGCGGCTGCTATGGAGGAAACTCATGGGAGCCTGCTGAATAAAATCAAATTCGAAGAGCACAGATGACATGTCTATGGTTACTTGAAAGTCACTTCCCTCTTGTTGGAACTGCAACGCTGTTTCACCAAGTACTACTCTATATGAGTGGGACAGAATAGACCATAAAAACCATAAGGTTCAGAAGCAGTGGCCCAAAATTCTAGTGAAGAATGTTGTCAGTGCCCCACAGAGAAAGTCTATCTGCCCCCACTCCATTTAAAGCTGGGTCTTGCAAAGGACTTCATCAATGCACTTGATCAGAGTAGGCTTGGATTTGCCTACTTAAGAATGAAATTTCCAAGGGTCAGTGTGACAAAGCTTAAAGAGAGGATCTCTGTATGCCCTCAAATAAGAGATGGATGCTTCTATGGTCTGTCTAATCCTGTCGAAAAAGCTGCATGGGAGGCTTTAACTTCATAGGGATAACCATAAGGCAGACAACTACAAAGAGATCAGGTGTAGCATGTCTCTGAAGGTCCACTTCTTGGGCTCACACTTTCACTTTCTCTCAGCAAAGAGCATGGTGAACGTTTTCATCAGAACATTTCCATAATGTAAAAGCGTTACCTGGGCAGGTGGAGTCCAAGTATGCTGGCTGACTATTCCTTCTGGTCCTGACCTCCTTATCATGTGATTTGGACTCTGCAGGGAACTGAGGATTCAGTATACCTATTATATCGTAGGATGCAACAGTTCAAGTTGCGACAGTAACAATAAGACAACGATACAGCTGATACCACAATATCCACTGGATCAGTCAAATTCCGACCTTGTACCCGCTCCCCCCTCTCTCTCGTCTTCTCTATCGCCACTCTCTCTTCTGGAGAGAGTGCCATTCAGTTAACCTTGAACATTGGGCTGGATCCAGACCTAGTTAAGTGCTTGAACTTAGTTACTCCTGGGCTAAACCATGTTGATTGCAGGGGAGTCATATTTCATCTGTGGCAAACAGTATTAGAGTTGCGAGGCCAGATTCACAAATTGAAAATAAGAGGAAAGTTACTCCTGGGCTTTCAGGGGAGTCATATTACATCTGTTGTGTGGCAAACTAGAGTTGAGAGGTGATTTTTTTCCTATCCCAAATCTAAATAACAGTGTGATAGTAAAGCTATCAGTATCTGTGTGCAGTAAACAATTCAAAGATATATCCCTGCATGCAAAGAATACAATTAACTTGACTCCCCCTGAAATCAACATGGTTTAGCCTAGGAGTAACTAAGTTCAGGCACTTAACTAGGTCTGGATCCAGCCCATTGTGCTAACATGCTACTTCCCATTGCACATAGATGCAGAATTTGCAGAATCTGTCTAGAGCAAGTTAAGAGCAAGTTAAGTTATTGGTTATTGGTTATTGGTCTTATTGGTTCTGTGCTATATTTACCTTTCTATAAACTGTAATATAATGTTCAGAAGATTACTGGACAAGAATTCTTGCCATATTTTTATTGACAAGACAATATAGTTTGTTTTTGTAGCACCTGACTTTGGCATTTTTAAGTTTATATAGATGTGCTATATATTGTGTTCACTAGAGGTCACTATAAGCATAGAAAGTGCAGAATTATTGTAATGAAACAAAATCTTAGTCTTGGCAAATTAATGGTTGTTTTATTGTATAAAAGCTGTTAAAATCCAGTAGTTTCATTTTATTTTTTAATAACTTTTTGTTTTATAAATATTTAGCATATTTTCTTCAACATCTGGAAAACACCTATGTTATGTTTATTTGATTTGAACAGCTATTCCAACAGTGTAAAACGCCGATAATAATGTATTAACAACAATGCCGTGTCCCAGTCTGCTATTATTATCCCTCATACACTGTATATAATACTAGGATCACTAATGTGGTCTATTACAACCCAAATGGGAATTATAAAATGCAAGTAGATAACACAATCCTTATTTCAATGAGGCATTGTCCTCTATGCAATATTGCTTATAGAAATGTATGTCATCTAGTTCTTTGGAGGAACTGATATATGTCTCCAATATTATGTTTTATTTTGGTGTTTCAGTGTTTTACACCGTTGGAATAGCTGTTTTTTTTATATTTCGACATGGAACATAAAATACAGAAGAGTTTTATTGAGTAAATTAATAAAGATTGTGTTATTTCAATATTTTTCATTAAGGTATTATAAAACATATATTTACAAGACCCAGACTGCCATTTGAGAAGTTTCTTTCACACAGAAAGCCTCACATAGGAGGTGATTCTGTGTTTATAATAAAATTCTTGTGAATCTCTTCAGCAATATACGTCCCTTGTAAACTAAGGGACGGCGAGTCTGCGGCAGGCGTTCTGCCTGGTGCGCCAGGGTGCTGCGCTGGGTTTTGGAAAGCCAATGAATGGGTAAGTTAAGGAAAAATAAATTCGGTGTACTTACCCATTCATTAGGAACACCTTCTAGTTAGGCACGTTTTCAAAATACAGACAGCCAAAAATAGTCGCCTCTCTGTATTTAGGAAATATGATTTTTATTCCAGAGAACAGAACCCACTATGATGATGGACTTCTTAATTGTGATAAATGGGATACCTTCAATACAGATTATGTCTAATTCAGTACAAGTAGTTGTGACTTACTTACCATAACTTATTTTTACAGTGGAATGTGGGTCTTCATTAAAGTAGTTTCTTAAATATCCCTGTTATGATATATTTCTTTTATGATATATTTCTGACCATTGTGAGAGGTTTTTGAGATCTCTACTAGTTGTTTCGAAACAGTTTATTATTTGCTAGTAGGTTATTCAATCTAGTGCTGTGGTGTGCAATGGGGGAGGTCTACCCTCTAACTCTTTTTAACTAATTTAGTTACTATGTATAACACGCTTTGTATTATTTACTGACGTTGCATTTCTTTTTACCAATCTCCATTTTATTTTCTAAAGCATAAAAATAAATGGACACTAGTAAAATTTTTGTTTAGTACACACTTTTTTTTCTGCTTTCAATTTTCCTTTTTAATTTGTTGCTAAGAAAGTATACATTTTGTTGAATTTGGTTGACATATATACTCCACTGCTCTCAGCCAGCAGCACTATGCAAGTTCCTGTATTTCATTTGTACTCTATCCACTCCTTTATTGAAAGTAGGTGGTGCAAAATGTAAGCACAGACAAGTATGTAAGAACAGTATGGATCTTGCTGTTTCATTCATGAGTAGTCCTTTCACATATGCTGATCTTACAGATAATCAAGACTTCTTAATCTGATCTAAATTAAGAATGAACTGATGGCTTTTGCACAGGATTTTCATTTTGTATGAATTGTAATAGTTTTGTCTATATAATTTTTTTGTAATTTTTTTTTTTTTTTTTTAAAGAGTGAATTAGTTCCTAATTTGTATTTAAGTTATAAAAAGTGTGTTTTTCTTTTTTCTTTTGTTGTAAATCACTGACTTATATTTAAGCTTCTTTCCAACTCCATTCTTGGTATTTCTACTACGAAAGTTTGACCACAACTGATAAATATACAAAGCTATTAAAAGCAATGTTCTCGTGAAAGCTGTTTCCATGTTTATTATAATCATCTGCTGACTTCCAAGACAAAGGAAAATCTATTTCATCATCTTATAAGAGTTTATAAAGAAGGGGTTTTTCGAAAGCCTATAGGGCTGTCATCATTGGACTTAAAACTCACAGTTGTGTGTTTTTCAACAGAGAATAAGATGTATATTGTACTTGATCCAACGAAGGAACACCTTTCACCACTGCTTTATATACCTTTCATCATAAGGTGCTATACACCTAGGTTCGGATCCTGACTTACACGTGTTCAGATTCCTACCTTAACTTTTAAGACCAGGTCTACGGCCTTGCTGCCACAGATTTCGTAACAGGGCTTTCCCCCGCCCCATCTGTCAATCTCTGCCTGCACAGCGGAGATATGACGGTCGTAAAAGGGGGGACCTGAGGATCGGGCCCCTAGACCTCATACCTTGAGAATCTCACTCCTTTCCTTGTATCCATTTTCTAGATATGTGCAAAGCTTTAAAATAAATAAATAAAGCGCTGGCTAGCTAAGAAGCAAGGGCTCTGGAGGAGTGGCCACTATCTATCAACTGCTGTTGAAACTGGGAGAGATGCTCTCATTAGCACAACGCTGTCAATGAGTTTCAGAGGTTGGGAAGGGAGAAAGGAGCAGCCCACTGAAGCAACTGGGAGAGCAGCTCCCATCTGCGTGATGCAGATAGTCATGGTTGCTCCTTCAGCTTCGCTCTAATTGCTATGGCAACCTGGCACTCGGGATTTGTCGAACCATGTCTCATTCTACGGCATTTGTGATGGCCAACGCATAGTGTGTTCATATTTAAGGGAGGCAGCTGTTCATTTTTCAGATCAATTATAGCTACCTTATATGTAGCATATATTTTGTTTGTATATTCTTTACGTGGTTTAATTGCATTTTTTGTAAAAATATATAATTCTGCATTATTTATTTATTTTTTTAAGCCATCAGATGCCTTGGTTCTTGGAAAGATTAAAAATGTTGACTGTGTGCTTCTTGCAAGGTAACTTTCATTGTTAATAAGGTTGTATTGAAATTACAGTTTGTAGTTTTTTCTTTTTGGTAGCTTAATTGTAAATATATATTTTAACCCTGAGAGTGATAAGTATGTAAAAAGACTGACTTACCTGTCAGTACTAGAACGTCACACAATACACTCTCCTCTCACTATACACACTGCACCTTCATTTTAATTTTAAATTAATTTTAAAAGGTATCTTTTGAACATATAATATACATCTGTATAGTATGAATGAAATGTGATCTCAGACGTGCAGTTTATAGGGAATAAGCTTTTATTAACATTAACAATACCCAGCATAGTATAGTATACTAAATTACACACACAAACACTCTGTCATGCCATCAATTTCCTTTAACAAATGTATAATAGGGAAAAAAAAAAAAGAAAATGAAACATAACAGTATTTTTTCTGTGCTGTGTCTCCAAATCCTAATTATTAGAGACCATGCTAAGGATGGGTCTATGGGCCTTTCTGAACCATGGGGACAAGTGTCTCATTTACTTCTAAGACCCACACCTCTGCTGTCATGCCAGCTGGCCTATTTAGTTGTTTTAGATAAATTGACCACAAATTGTTGCTTGTATGGTTTAAAATCAATATAATTCATTGGATCTATGAAGTAAAAGTGTAAAAAATTAGTTGGACAAATGCAAATGGACCAAAATACACAATGGTATGTGCTCTTCCACTTTATTATAAGTATGTCTGAATGATTAAGTAGGCTGTAGTTATTAGATGCTCCGGTCTCAGTGTGTGCCAGTGTGAGTTGCCGCCGTGAATTGGTTCTTTAGAAGTAGAGACAGCCAAAAGCTTATCTTTGGCTGTCTCTATTTCCAATCGGCATACTTACCCATTAATTTTTCAGATATGCCGCCACAGACCTAATGCAACGGTTACAGACCCGCTTCACCGACCGGAGAGGTTGTGTAACACACTGGGGAGTTTTAGGGTTAGGTTGTGGGGAAGGGAGGGTTAGGGTAATGAAAGGGAAGGGTTAGGGTTATGGTAATAGTTATTATAGTTATAGTAATAAAAGGAAAAGGTTAGGGTAATGGAAGCACAGTCTTAGGGTCAGGCTGAGGGTAGGGGAGTCTTATGGTTAGGCTGCAGAGATGGGAATCTTAGGGTCAGGCTGCAGGGAAGGGAGTCTTTAGGTCAAGCTGCTGGGAAGAGAGTCTTAGGGTCAGGCTGCGGGGAAGGATGGGCTAGGGTAATGGAAGGTAAATATTGAGGCTTTTGATAGCATCTTGTTACATAATGTCATTAACATGTTAGATATTTAGTTGATGTTTGCTTGTCATCCATATAAGAATACAATTTTCCGTTGCACAGCGAGAGTGTGCTACGTGCCTTCCGCTGTATCCAGACTTCCCCATTTTATGTGAGGACAGCACTGAAGGAATAAGGTAGGGGTCTTGTGTCCGAATTCCTTCCAAGCAAGGAAGTCTGGATACAGTACAGAACCAGTCTAGTAATAATAATAACAATAAACAATTTTATTCTGGATACCAGAATACCATTACAAGAATACCAACAAACTTTTATTTACATATAGTATTATTTTGTGTTTTGTTTCAGACATGGCAGACAACATACAATAGCTCCCTCAAATATTAACTTTTGTGCAAATATTTGGGCTTTGAAGATGGAAGGATGTACTCATATTTTGGTGACGACTGCTTGTGGATCACTAAGAGAAGAGATCCAGCCTGGAGACATAGTTGTGATAGATCAGTTTATTGATAGGTAAGATTCAATTTAGATTGTGAGACTTTTAATATCATACAGTTTATATGTAACCTGTTTTCCTGCTTTAGATTGTTATTGTACTTTGTCATGTTTTAATGTGATGATGTTCATTGAAATATCTTTCCAATACAAAATTTCAGAATTCTATACTAGATATATTATTTTATCAATTTATTTATTACCTATAAAAGACCATTTAAGTCATATGTTGTCGAAATCCAAAACATTTTTTTATGTTAAATAGCCCTGTCCATTACTTGTTGGCATACAGTATTTAGTGTTTTTGTTAGAATGTCTTCTTAGGTAACAGTTGATGGTTTCTCTGGTTATTTGTATGGTCTCTTTGCCACATTCCCAAATGTGGTTACTTTGTGTGGTGGGTTGGCATCTGTTCACATTGGGCCTGATCCAGACCTCGCTTGGATGCGGTTTTATGCTGATCATAAGCGTAAAAACTGCCATTTGTACTTACTGCGCATGCGTGGGACAGATGATACGCTCATGTTACGGTCTGAAAATCTTTGCGTATGAGCCTTAATCGTAACCGCTTCGTATTACCGATCATGGGGGCGTGCCTGCCATACAAAAGCCATAACCACACACCGAGGGCGGGGTGAGGCATTTAAATTGTACAGTATGGGCGCGCTAAGCATCGTTAATACGCATTAAACGTACGCACAGCCGCGGGTACGAACACGAAAGTTAGGGTAGGGTTTGATGAGCGTATGGAAGCTAAATTAGGTACGAGCAAGGGGACTGCCTATTGCCGTGCATTGGTGGTACGTTCAGCGTTAATACGCTACGCACAGGAGCATAGGTCTGGATCAGGCCCATTGTGTCTGCCTAACCTCCCTGTTTTACTTTATCCTTTTCTCCATTCTTGTTTCCTTAGCTTTTTACCTGGAGGGTGGAGACATATGATGGGGGTTACTTGGGTGACATAATGGGGAATACCAGGAGCGGGAGACACATGAAAAGGGAATCTAGTCATCTTGAAATACCGTTTAAATGTGGCTGAGAAGGGGTACCAGAAGCTTTGAGGTCTCGTGCATAGGTGATGTTCCATTGCACAGAAATATAAGTTCAGACATATAAGAATAAGAGCAAAACATCTCAGATTATTAGCCATGTGACTTACAAAGATTGCTCAACATAGTTCCCCCACAGATGGGCCCACTGTATTCAGGTTGGGTATCAAAGAGAGAGATCCAAAATTCGTCAGGGATCTTGGAATTGGAATGTTTGGAGCCTGATGACTATCACAGAGAGATTTCCTTGTACAGAGTGTGGTGGAATCAGTTAGTTTATTTGTGATTTTTCTTATTATTATTGTTTAAACAACAAACAACTGATAAGATAATTAACATATTGAGGGGGTGAGGGGGAAAATAATAAGGAAAGGAAAAGATGAAAATGAAGGGGAGAAAAAAAAGCACCATCAATAGTTGTGTTTCATATAAACCCTGGCATGGGCAAATTAAACTAAAGGGACCATGCAGAGTGAAAGTTAGCAACCATGTTATTTTAGAGATTTGTGATCTATTCCATTAAGACAATGAAATTGATTCTATTATAAAGACTGAGAGTCATAAATTTCATTGTTCTATTATTAATATCAGGGGGTGAAAAGTTAGGCAAAGGTGCAGTGGACCTGTTGAATTAAAATTCAATGACTGCTGATTGGCACGTAACCCATTAATCCCACCCAAACTGTACAATATCGATGCTTTCCTGCCACCTTACAGAGTTTAGGCGGGCAGAGGGACGCACCACCATGTTGGTTGGATTGCATGGAAATCCATTGCAGAACCTCTGTCATGTGTATGAGCGTTGCCAGTCAGACAGACAAATTCCACATCTAGGGGGTTTGGATCCAGTGTTTTGTGTCTAATCCTGTCATCACAAGGGATGATGTTTGTATGGGCAAGAGATGATTTTTTTTATTACATAATGATAGTTTAGATGTTCTTAAGTAAACGTAGTGCAGAAAGATCATTTATATAGATCCAGAGTTTCATACTGGGAGTGTTTCCAATGGCAGGAGGGTATGTGGACGGTATGCAAATACCTATGCAGAGTTCCAATATATTATGGTAGTCAGTCTATATTCATGAGCATTAAGAAATATGGATAAATTTGTCATCTTGCATTATAATGTATGTTAATTATATTTTGCATATGTATGCTCTTGTGCAGTGTATTTACAAATAATGTAAAAGTTTGTTTGTTCACTAGGCCTGTTCTTGAATATCAAAATTGTATTACATGTAAAAAGTAGCAAGACTCTGATGTAATGCTTCCCCTGTTCAAACTTAGTGGAAAAATGGAATGCAAGGGTCTGTAACTAGCGCTGACAATGCTTGCTGCTTAGACACAGTACTGTAATTGGTATATCAAGTAAATACCACATAAATAATGACACATATAAACAAGCTGTACTCTATGGGCCAGATTTACTAAACTGCAAAAAAGGAAAAGGGGAGATGTTGCCCATAGCAACCAATCAGATTCTAGCTGACATTCTCTACTATGTAATATGAAAGTGATTGGTTGCTATGAGCAACATCTCCACTTTTCCATTTCTGCAGTTTAGTAAATCTAGCCCCATGTCACAGTGCTACATTCAATACAGCTCAAAGGGAGTGCAAAATAGTAGAAGGTATATGTACAGGGTACGTATGTGATTTATAAATAGTCAGTGTCCATATATATATAGCCTTAAGCAAAGTCTATGAGTTCTATCCAACAGTTTAAGAACTGATGAGTACCATATAAAAAGTTCCAGTACTCACTAGGGTGAATGTCCTGATATACTGCTTCTTTGTATAGTAATGCTAATATTGTCTCCAAATTTGTTAACTGATAGAAGTATCCAGTGTCCCCCACATGCCACAGTCAGACAGCGTTTCCTTGTGGTTCTTTCTCACTGAAAGTGAAGTCTTAGCCTCTCTCTCTCAGAGCTGACTATGCAAAGCCTCCAGTCGAGTCCGTTCCCGATTTGCAGCATAAAGGAAAAATAGACAAAAGAACGGCTCCGTTCTATGGTGCATTAACTTTTATTACAGTAAAAACATATAGAACTTCATTTACTCATACTCCCAAAAGTGCAGAGACAGCAAATACAATCTCTCATGCATGTGTTAAGGAAATATCGTTTCCAAAGTATAGCAAAATCTGTGTCCTTTAAATTTGTAATACTGGGATGTTAGTATTGGTTCACAAGTGCAGGGTATTAAGTCAACGCGTTTCTACCTCCTGCTCCTGCTTAAAAAATCTTGCATTTAAAAACCAAGATTCTTAAAATATAAAATACAAAAAAAATGCATAAAACAGAGAGAGAAAAAAGAGATAATAAAAAAGAATTAATAAAAACCCATTTTCTCTCAAAATCTGAGTTTAACCCCCTCGGCTCCAGAGTTTTAATTCTAAAGATCCAATTCCAATAATTTTAGTAACTGATTAAGTGGAACACTCATGATTAAAAGCAAAATGTGAGGAGACTGAGTGATTTGGGAATCCTTTATCTGATATTCCGTAAGTGCTGTTGCCATCTTGTTTTTAATGGATGGGACATTCTGCTTATATACTGCTTGTTGCAAGAGAACTCTATCAAATACCCTACATTTTTATTGTTACAGGTTAAAAAGGCTTTAATTTGAAACTCCTGACCTTTTTGGTTTTAAATAAAGGATGTCATTTTGGTTTCCTGTTTCTGGTGTGCAGACTATACAGTAATCACACTGGTAAAAGCCGGTACTTGATTTTGTATTACTAAGGTCATTTTTCTCATTTCTGAAGGCACTGTGTATTAGAAGGTCCCCTAAATTTTGCGCTTTTCAATACACAAAGATTGGTTTCTCCGGGATAAGACCTTGGAGAATAGGGTCTTGTAAGAGCAATTACCAATTCTTCTTAAACATTTTTCCACTGCTCTGTATTCTGGGTTGAATTGTGTTATAAAGGAAAAAACCCTTTTTTTCTCTGTCCCGCTCCCTATGTATTAAAGACCTATGTTCCATCCTACCAACATATTGTATCATTTGGTCCAAGGTTTCCTCATCATAACCTTTTTGTATAAAGAGGCATTTTATATTTAAGGTTTTCAGTACAGTTTTGTCTCTCTCCTTGAACTAATTAAAAATAAAGACAGCGCTTAAGACATAATCTGTAGTGAATTACATATAAAGGTGGCGTTAATTAACACAAAACTGGCAATGGTATTAAAAATACACCTTTATTACTGACATAAAAAAAACAATTTTTAAAATAGAAAGGACTCAAAGCGTGTATATCAAAATAATTAACAGTCACAAAACTGCATAATCACCACTCTACAACAGTTATATATATGATCAATCTAACTCCAGACTTTGGTATTTTTAACCTAAATGAAAATATATGGCTCTTTCTTGAGCTATAGATGGTCAATGTCCACAGAATTAATAGAGTTTTGCAAATACTTAGATGCCCAATAGGGCTAGGGTTGCTCCAAAGTGAGTGATATTTATGTTCAATGATCATTAATCGTATTCACAAGTCCTGGTGTCCGCGATGGTAACGGGACCCGCAATTTGTGGGAGATGTAGTCCCTCCGGTATCCGCTTCCAGGAATAGGTGGTATCAGTGAGGGAATCAAGCACTGATAGCTGTAAATGAGCTCGACCAGCAGGGGGCTCACAGTGATATGAGAGCAGCTTTGTTCAGGAGAAGAATGGGGAGAAAAGCTCATAGGTGTGTAGCTTGGATGTTAATTGCTACACTCTGCACATGAGGTCAGATAACACTGATCCAACCCTGGATCTCACGTACCTCCAAAAGGCTTCCACAGATTGGTATATTCCCCAAAACGTCTCCTGATAACTTCTGGTATAAAAAGATCCACAATTAGAGTCCTCAATCTTTGTAAAATCCGCTTATGTGTTTCGTCCTGAGCTTAGGACTTTTTCAAAGCAATAAAAAACACCACTGTAT
>WWET01002046.1:276177-294026 GCA_011038615.1 Limnodynastes dumerilii
TCCTAGTACTCTATCTCCTAAGCCCCCCCCCCCCAGCTCATATATGGTCCCAGTTTTTCTAATTATGTTTTGTTGACTCCAGCTTCTTCTGGCGCACTGAATTCATGGGACCCCTGGGTTTGCTCTGAGGCATTGGTAACCTTTGGTTTAGAAAGTGACTGTATAAAACAGTATAGATGCAGTAGCAAATATTTCCAGGGCTTTTGACACTATGGGCTGGATCCACACAAGTAAGTGCTTGAAATTAGTTACTCCTGGGCTAAACCATGTTTATTGCAGGGGGAGTCAAGTTAATTGTATTCTTTGCATGCAGGGATATATCTTTGAATTGCTTACTGCACACAGATACTGACCAGCTTTACTATCACACTGTAATATAGACTTGGGATAGGAAACATCACCTCTCAACTCTATTACTGTATGCACCAGATGAAATATGACTCCCCTGCAATCAACATGGTTTAGCCCAGGAGTAACTAATTTCAAGCACTTACTAAAGTCTGGATCCAGCCTTCTTGTCAGACTAACAGACTCAAGGGAAACTATGGTGGCTGACATATGTTCACTTTACACAATCACTTACTATATTCTTTTCCACTTTACAGAACCACTAAAAGACAGCAGACGTTTTATGATGGAAAGCCTGACTGCCTGCCTGGTGTATGTCACATTCCTATGGGTGAACCTTTCTGTGGTAAAACTAGAGAGGTAAGTTTATAATGCAATGGGTCTACTTCAAACTTAACCCCTATGTCATGAATGGTTGTGATGTCCATTAAGCAAGAATGTAATTTTATTTATTTTAATATAAAAATATAAAGAAAACCATGAAAAACTCTGAAAGTTTTATTTATATACTGTATATAAACTACTTTAGATGTCTGCGGAAGTAGGCTCCAGGCTTGGTTTAAACTGATAGCGTAGACAGTGAATCAGCATAAAGTACCAATTCCTGTTAATTTAACCAGTGAGTGGGAAGAGTAAAACTAAAAGACATGCTATTTGCACTATTTCTTTATTCAGTCTGTTTATTCTAAGCTACATTCAGTATAGACTTTAGTACAACTGGTCATTTTGTTAACTAAAGAACATTACGTACTTCTGTCAAAATTTGGTTTATTTCAGAGTTTTTTTCTGGACTTATTTTGTTGGGTTTTAAAGTCTGTTTTTTTTTCCTCAGGTATTGATAGACATTACTAAGAAACTTGGCATAAAATGCCACTCAAAAGGTACAGTTATCACCATAGAGGGACCACGCTTTAGTTCCAAAGCAGAAAGTAATATGTTTCGCCTTTGGGGAGCTGATGTTATCAACATGAGCACAGTTCCTGAAGTTGTGCTTGCTAAAGAAGCTGGGATTTGTTATGCAAGTATCGCTATGGCAACTGATTATGACTGCTGGAAAGAACACGAAGAAGCTGTAAGTATTTCGGTTTTTCTTCTAGAATTATGGTCCATTCTATTGTAACTTTTTTTTATGTAACTTGTCATTAATTGATTTCTAATGAATTATCTTTCTTTTTTGTGATGATTTGTTTCACCACATTTGTGAATAGGCACTGTGGTAAATTTGAAGACCACTTGACCCAGGACAATTGGGGTTTATATTAACCTCTTGACACCTGTCACCTACAGAGGATCATCTCTTCCTCTTACACAGTCTAGTCTTCTTTTACTGCTGCAGGGCGTTTTGGAGAAGGAATCAGATGGTTGTACTTTAGTAACAGCTCTTGTTGATCTAGTATTAGATATTGTTTGCATGATTCTCAGAAACCCAGTATAACAAAGTGGTTGAAGAGAAATATTTTTCAACACAGAACACTCCTATTCAGTAACCTCATTGTAAATAACCTCTATTCATTCCTTTGAGAATGAGTCATTACATAGTCTGTAGCTCATTTAGAAAAAAGGAAATGTGATATTAGTTTGACTCCCCACACAGAAGGAAGGAATTCAGAAATAGGGACATCTGAAAGATCCTTTGACTTGCCCATTACTTCCGATTATTATATCACCTCAGTGCTGTAGTAATGTTGCTAAGCTGGTACTATTAAGTCTTGATTCACCAGTAAAAAAATACAAGCTATCTCAAATGCTCACACTTTATGGTTCCAGTTTAAGTATCTGAGCACAGCCCTGCCCCTCTACCTTCTGAAACTGCAAGGCTAATGTTCCAAGAAGTGCAATGCTGATGACCATTGGCATCACGCTGCTGGGAGTTTCTGTGCGTGGGACGGAGGTTATAGGGACAGTGAAATATACAGCTATTATTACTCCCTCCATGTCTGATTCCATAGTGACCTGACAACCGGGGTTTGTCGAACCCTGCTTTGGAGGTATCTCTTTCCTTTAACAATAGTGGTCAGTTGTGTGTCACTACTATCTGAAGGGGTGTGGGTCACCACTAAGAATGGCCCATTTTCAAAGGTTAGAAGCAATTGATCCACCGAAGAAAGAAGATGCAGTGCTGATTGGTGAGCATTGTAACTGTGAAGATACCATGTATTATTATGCCAGAGAAGCTTACCCAGAATCCTAGGAATCTCTTAATCACTCAGGCAAACGTAGTTATATAAATGCAACAATAATTTATTATAAGACATGGACAAAAAATGGGCCAGATCCAGAGCTACATTTCCATTACGTATCATTGTGTAGCGTATTTACTAAGCACTCCCCTAGACACTCCCCTCTCTCGTACGTACTTTGGCCGTTTTACGATTGCCAAACCCTACCTTAATTTTACACAGCGTAAGTACTGACGTACGTACAGGCTTCACATAAGTACCTGCCTAAGCACGCCCATACTGTATGATTTAAATGCCTCACCCCGCCTCCCAAGTGTAATTACGGGTGTCGTATAGTCTGCATGCCCCTTCGTACATAGTTACGCTGTTGATACTAGCCTAGTACGTACGTTCTGAGTTATGTGGTGTAACATCTGCTGCACGCATGCGCAGTACATACAAAACAGCGTTTTTACGTCAGCGGCTAGCGTCAAATTTTGGATCTACCCGATTATATTATATATATATATATATATATATACAGTAACAAATGCCAGGCAGAGTCACCATATTATCTGTCCCATTACCCACTAGCCTGAGTAGCTTTATCACCTGACTTTGAGTCCCAGCTGCTTGCATCAAGGCCACAAATACTTCCCCTCTGACGACACCGCAATGCCTCATCAGAGTCTCCTCCTATTGTCCAAATATCCGAATAGTCACAATGAAGATGCAGCTTTTACCCATATAAACGTTTTGAGGGATCCCAGCTGCTCAGCCAGTGCTCTCCACCAACATGATGGGGTGCTGAGTTTCAAGCTCACTGCTTTTGGCTAACTCCCCAAAGACTACAGCGCCAGCGTGCCTCTCCCAATGGAGGGAAGTCTGTTGAAGGTCCTTGGGGTATTCCGCGGGTCTCTCAGCACTGGCAAAAGTCCCTACCTCAACACCAGTCAGTCCAGAATCACCCACACTTCCAGGCAATGGCAGAGAGGTCTCATCTCAACACCAGCCTTGATCAGAATCCCCCTACTAAAAACCCCTCTCTGGCTTTTTACACAGGACACACTTCTGAACACAGCCCCTCACAGTCCTAGCAGTGTGTTGGATTGGGTAATCAATAGCTAGGTGACAGCTGTCCATCAATGTCTAAGAGAAACACCGCTCAGGACCCCCTGTGGTTTTCACTCCAGCCAGCTCTGGCAAGCCTTTGATGCTGATCACCTCTGCCCTGCTCCTAGATATCAGATAGGGCCAGTCACTGCCAGAGTTAACCCTTGCCAGTTATTTGTGATGTCGCACACCTCTAGTTTCCTGTAGAGGGAGGGGGGAGAGATGCACTCAGAGTCTCCCTAATCTCTTCCTGTCCTCTGTAGGGATGTGTTCTCCATATATGGACTTCCTGTAATCTGGACACTAAGCACCTCACTCCTTCCCCACCTGGCCTCAGGTTACAGACAATAGAGTAAGGACAAACACTTTCCATTTTAAGAGACCTAGCTGTATTAAAATACACATCACACAGTACACATGCTATGACTGCCTAATTACATAATCCTATAAACATTACACACATGGGGCCTGATCCAGACCTACGCACATGAAACGCCCTTGTGCGTAGCGTATTTACGCCAGCGTACCTGCGAAGCACTCCCCTAGGCACTCCCCTTGGTCGTCCATATTTATGCTGTCTTACGCCGACCAAACCCTACATTAACTTTTCTGAGCGTAACCGCGGGTGTCTGTAGGCTCCTTGCGTATTTACGACGCTTAGCACGCGATTTACCGTGCGATTTAGATGCCTCTCCCCGCCCTCGAAGCGTAATTACTGGTTTTGTATGACTGGCACGCCCCTTCGTGCGTTGTCACAAAGCTGATACACTCAAGGCCCATATGCTCTGAATTTCGTTGCGTAACATCTTCCTCGCGCATGCGCAGTAAGTACTAAAGGGCTCTTTTACGCTTACAAAAAACACGGCGGGCGTAGGTCTGGATCAGGCCCATGATTCATAACACACTTATATACACTTACTATAGCTACAGAAACACCATATGATGAATGCAAAAGTATAATACACAAAGTCTACATATTCCAGAGGTTACAGATACAAGTGGCAGAATCGCTATTCCTCATAATAGGTCCGTGATTGGCAACCAGGGCTTGAGAAAGTAATACGTCCAGGGACACACCCATCTCGTCACAGTAACCCCAACCTTTACCCTAACCCTCCTCTTCCATTACCCTAACCCTTCTCTTTTATTACCCTGCCCCTTTAGAGGCAGCAACTGCATGCCATCTGAATGCCTTTACCATTAAGAAAGATACGTTGATCCTTGTAAAGTAAATACTTTTCAATAATTAATTAGCCAGGCTAAACAGATTTTTTTTTCTGTTGCATCACATAATGGAAACTACCTTGAATTCTTATCCTAGATTAATTGACTCCTCATTAGATTTATTTTGATCCATACACTAGAGCGATTATCGGCCCGATCACCCAATTATCGGGTGATTGGGCAAATAATCGCTGTAGTTAGAGGCCAGGATCAATTTATCAAATGCCAAATAAACACACCAGAAACGTACGATTATTTGGTCTCTTAACATGTTTGATATATATCGGGAGCCAATCAGCTATCTGAAAGGATCCCTATTCCTTAAAGCTGCTGCTGCATATCCATGTGCTATGCTGCTTACTGGTTGTAGTCCTCGCAATGATTGTCTCCTTTCAGAAATAGAGACAGCCGAACGTTACTTTTCGGCTGTCTCTATTTCGAATAGGGGGCCGTTTTTAGAATTTTTTCTTCTTATGAAGAGGTCAGTGTGCCGATCGGCATACTCGCTCATTCATTTTCGCAGAGACCCGCTGACTGATCCGGATAGGTAAGTAATCTCTCTGAGGACTTTTAGTATTAGGAAGGGGGGGTTAGGCTTAGGAAGGGAGGGTCAGGGTTAGGGCCATAGAAGGGGAAGGTTAGGTTCAGGCTGCGGGGAGGGGGTCATAGAGTTAGGCTATAGAGAAGGGAGTATTAGTGCTCTGGGGATCGATTGCTGTGCCTCATCGAGGCATAAGCAATCGATATCCCAGCCAGTTAGAAACTGGCTGGGAGAGAACGGCCCTATCAAAATAGGGCCGTTCTTAGCATTCATATCCGCTGCTTACAACTTTAAAGTATCCCTTCAAAGCTGTCAGAGTAGCATAGTACATAGATATGCAGCAGCTATTGCAGAGATTAGTAGAGACAGGGATCAGGCGAAGCCGTGCTGTGTGAAGCTAAATCACTTAGTTACGATAAGTAATAAGGTTCCAGTATTTCCAACTGGAGTCAGTACTCAACCTGTTCCAGGATAAATAGTAGGGAATAACGATGGTGTAGTTCAGCTGCAGAGCTGTTGAAATGCCATATCAAACTGCTTTGTTGCTGTCTAACCAGATAAAGTCTGGCATGCACTGTATTTCAGAACAGCGTATTGATGTCAATTCTTAGATCACAGTTAGCGGTAGCACAGTGGTACTTATATATTTCTGACAAGTGAAGAAGTACCCTTTGCCTTGTAAGAATCACCACAGGCCAGCAGTTGTCTCACCAGGACACCAATTCTACAAGTTAGGTTTAGCTTTCCACTTGATATCTGAATCCAACACAGCTTAACAACAGAAGGTTACCTCCTTTGTAGTATGTGCGTAACATAAGCTTATAAAAAGTAGCTGGGACCACATACACAAATTCTAATGTGTTTCTCCTAGAAGGTTTTTATCAGATGGTGAAGTGTTGGATAGTCCACTGCCTTTTAAGTTCAGTTGTATTGTATTCAGCTTTTTTTTTTTAAATTGCAGATGTCGTCCCTCTGCATAAAATTGGAAGTAGGGAAGAAGCATCAAACTACTGACCAGTGAGTCTAACATCAGTAGTAGGAAAATTGATGGAAACACTTTTAAAGGAACAAATTGTTATCTTATTATCTTAAATCCAGTAACTTACAGGATCCCAAGCAGCATGGATCCAATGTGGGAAGATCAAACAAATCTTACTGAATTTTTTGACTGGGTCAGTAAAGTAAAGGGAGAGCTGTAGACATAGCTTATCTAGATTTTAGCAAGGCTTTTGACTCTGTGCCACATCGCTGACTTAAATAATCTGGAAACTTTGTAATTGGACTTAAAGATAGTTGCATGGATACGATCTTGGTTACAGGATAGGCAACAGAGGGTTGTAGTAAATGGAATCCCTTCTGGGGATGGTAAGGTGACCAGTGGAGTGCCCCAGAATTCTGTACTTGGACCAGTGCTATTTATTATGTTTATAGGTGATATTGCCTGTGCTATTGAGAGGAAAATATGCATTTTTGCAAATGACACAAAGATATGTAACAGGGTAGACATGCCAGGAAGGAGTACACAAAATGAGGGATGATCTGGAGGAATGAATAAGAGTGTGGCAATTGCAGTTTAATGCCAAAAAATGCTAAATCATGCACTTGGGGCACAAAAACCCAAAAGCTCAATATATCATTAATGGCACCACATTAGAAACTACTGAGGAGGAAAGGGATTGAGTCATTATTTCATGTGACATAAAGGTAGCCAAGCAATGCAACAAAGCAATGAGAAAGGCAAGTCAAATGCTTGGTTGCATAGGGAGAGGAATTAGTAGCAGAAAGAAAGAAATACTGATTTGTTGGTACAACCTCACTTAGAATTCTGTGTTCAGTTCTGAAGGCCATATCTCCAGAAAGACATAAATACATTAGAGACTTTGCAAAAAAGAGTAATTAAAATGGTTAATGACATGTGTCACAAAACATATCAAGAAAGGCTAGAGAAATGAAACATGTTTAGCTTGGAGCAGAGAAGAGGGGGGGGGGGAGGATATGTGAAATGTATAGCTTGGAGCAGAGAAGGGAGAGTGGGGATAAGATAGCAGCTTTCAAATATCAAGGGTTGTGACCGGCTAGAGGAGGGTGGCATTTTTCAAAGGAAGAGGTGTAATAGAACACGAGGGCTTGCATATTAAATAGAGGGTGGTAGATTCAAAGGAAAATTTGCAGAAAAATTACTTAACTGAAAGGGTGATAGATAAGTGGAATAGCGGTAGTTGAGGCTTACACAGTAGAACAGTTTTTAAATATGCTTGGGATAAATATAAGGATATCTTAAATCTTAAACTAAATTGAGGGTAAATAGGGTCTAGGGTCAGTATAGTTTTAAATAAACAACTGGACAGACTGGATGGGCCATGTGGCTCTTATCTGCCGTCACTTTCTATGTTTCTATGTTACACAGGAACGATTATTGATCCCAGCAGGGTGCCACTTTTGAAGTATACTTTAAAGGTGTCAGTGCAGCAATACATAGATCTGCAACAGCAGCTATGCAGGGAGTAATAGAGACAGGGATCAGCCAAAGCCACAGGAGCATGGCTTCTTTTTAGTTTGGACACTCTTCTGAGACACAGTCTCTCACAAGATTGACTTATGTTTATTGCTTTTTATGTACATATATATTTTTGTAGTATTCCTGTACTAAGTAGTTAGTGGACGCTAGCGCCACACACATGCAAACAGTGATCATGTTAATGACTGTCTGATCCAAAACGACTTTGAGAAAGGGACAGCCCTGATACGAAAGGTGCTCCATCCCTCTGCCCGGTGTCTGACATCTCTTCTTCGCCTAAACCTGATATATTCCATACAGCCACCTGGGGATGGGGCGAGTCTGTTGTGGCAAGATAGATTGTACTCTAGGTACCGATACGGACTTCTTTCTTATGGTTATATTTGTGTTTTAAGGCATTGTTGTTGACTTTTATGTTTTATTTGTGTTGTACATTAAAGTATTAACCTTTTCAATTCTTTAGTCTTTCAATTTTTAACTCTGGTCTGTAAAGCATATGAGCTAATTTTAGGTATTCACTTAAGAGCACTTTTTGCAAACATTCAGTTGGACTTTATACTATATATGTATCTTTTATTTGAGACTTATTTTAACATACAGTATGCTGTTGTTTTTCATATAGACATTGCACTAGACATTGTATTTCACTAGTCTTATATGGTTTATAAGGTTATTTTAGAGGTATTTAGGGATGATCTTAGAGCTATATATTTCTAGATTTATTTTCCATTAGTAGCGCCCCCTATCTTTTACAATTTTTGTTGTTGAAAATTGTATATTGTGCGATTTATAACACTTATGTCCTGGGCATTGTAAGCAGGGTTCTCCTACCCAGCCGGTCTGTTTACTACTAGCCAGTCATGTTATAATAATAATTGTTAAAATTGTAAAGCGCTACGTAATATGATGGCTCTATATAAAGTTAATATAGAATGTTAATAAATAAAAATAAAATAGATTTGGTTTCATATATAGGACTAGGATTTGTGCAGTTTTGGTGGATAAAAAAATTAAAAACTAACTTAATTATTATAGCAACGTGTGGTCAAAAAGATTTCTGGTAGAAAATAAAACATGAGATTGTTCAGCAAAATATTTTATATTATAAATTATGATTTAATTTATATTGTGAAAGAATGGCAATACTTCAGACACCTTTCCTTCTTTAGACATTCCAGTAAGGGTACCAGATGCACCTAACCAGTCTACAGAGCACAACGCCCACATAGCAGACAGCCTCCAGCTGGAGCAAACCAAGGCAGTATATTGACTTTATGTCTTTGCATCTGTAGCAATTAAAAATAGGCTCCTGTGCTGTGGAGCTGTATTTGTGTTAATGACCCAATTGTTTTAATGGTTTCCATAAAGATAATAAAATGAATGAGCCATGGATATATTAAAAGTCAGACACATCATTTATATGTTGACGAGTAATTCCTGTATCCTGTTGCAATTTATTATTGGTGGTTTTAGTGGTAAAATTATAAAGAAATCATATAATACTGGCCATCAAGTACAACATTATTGCAAAATGAGGCAAATAATTAAATGTTTTATTCATTGCTGAAGAATGTTGGATGTACATGAGCAGTGTTAATCTATGTTATCCCATAAAACAATTTACCTTTGTGCCAAAATTTATAAAAATGCAAAAAAAAAACGTACCCCACACTAATTCTGCTTATGTAACACAAATTATACTATTTTTTTTATCTGTAGGTATCTGTGGACAAAGTGTTAAAAATATTAAAAGAAAATGCGAATAAAGCAACTAGTATACTTCTGACTGCCATACCTCAGATAGCAGCCATGGATTGGACAGACACTATTCAGAACATGAAGGTAATCATTCATAAAAGTGGCTCTTATTCCCTCATGAATGTGGAAACAGTGGGCCAGATCCAGACATATGTCTGGCACGTCCATTTGTCCGTAGTTACGTTGTCGATCATAGTCTCGTAAGTACGTTCAGAGTTGATGGTTGTAACATCTGCCACGCGCATGCGCAGAACATGCAAAACAGTGTTTTTTACGAGTACGGCGAGCGTAAATACACTAGCGGTAGTAGGTCTGGATCTGGCCCAGTGTCTCATTTAAATGTATTAAAGTGGACTTAAAACCTACAAACCATGGATCAATAAATTCAGATATGTTTTGCTATAAAAATGTCACATAGCTCTTTTTAATTTACACAAACATTTACAATTAGCACCATCTTGAAACGTTAGCTCAAAGACTTTATTAAACTGTAGTAGGAAGGGATTAAAGACTTTATTTACAAATGAGTGCATTATTTAAAAAGTAATCATTTATATAACCATGTCTTTTATTTAATTAATACTGTAACTCAATGACTTAAATCATAATTACTGCTAATCAGTGTGAAGGAACCATTGAGTTGTATTTATTGCTAATAATTTGTTACCCTGTGTCTTGTGTTTGTAGGGCACAATACAAGTTTCAGTCATGTTGCCAAAACACTGACTGATCTCAGGGGCAGAAATGAAAAGTTTTTCATGAAAGTGAAGAGCAATGGATGCAGCATTGGGAATATCTGCTTGAAGCATGTCCAAAGAAACTTTTTTTTATCTTCCTATAGTGGTTGAAATCAATGCTCAGTGTACTTAAAATTTGTATTTGCTACGGTTTCTGTTGCACAGAGCAGACATTACCTTGGTTCTCCATGTACAGTATGAATGCAGCTAGCTGCCTCTCTGTCCAAATAGACTTAAAATTGTAATGTGCTTTTGCTATTATAATACCTTATTAGACTGTCAGTATAACATTGTCTGTATTGAGAACATGTGTACCTTAGGAATACATATCCAAATAAAAAAGTTTGCTGGGGTTTGGTCATACTACATTTGACTGTTATTTTACGTGGCTTCTCTTTATACAGTGTTTTTCACAGACTATTTTCTCAGGATAGTAGACTGGATCCAGACTTCTGAGGCCATCCAGTTTGTTATTACTAAATGAGAATAATATCTCCTGATAAGATTCACAAATATAAAAAATTTTAAAAACAGTATTGTCAACCCACTACCACCACCTCTTCCCATTATATCTAGCATGAGCGGAATGGTGCCTTCTATTTTTCAACTACCAGCACTAGGCTTTACTGGCTGGGCCAGTAGGACCATAGAGTGGAAACCTGCATCCTCACATAGGATAGTATTCACAGTTAAGGGTGTGTTAGGAAGACTTCCGGTGGGCTGACCGCATTTTATATAAGCTCCTCTCCCCCTATTGAAATTCATTGAGCCTGTGGAACATACACCCCTGGGACACGGTGGAAAGTGCAGGAGAACACCCAGAGGATAAGAAGGAGGCAAGATGGCGCTTACAAACCCAGATCTCTGCATTAAAATCACCGCTGAAAGTCCGGCCTGGAAAAAGGCTCGAACAGTGGCCATCTTGGAACAGCCGCAGTGAGAGGTGCGGGTCCCATCCAAGCTAATTATAAATCAATACAGGCAGCAAAAGACGTTCTTCCCTGTAAACAACTGCACAGTATCACACGGGAGGACCGGACATGGCTTGCAGTACGGCAGGACTGAGCAAGTGGCGCCACAGTTGTGGACTTAATGATTAATCATTCCTGCAACCCTGTGGTGCCTGGACGGGGTGAGCAACACACAGGGCTAGTTTGTGACACCTGCATTGTGAGTAACCGAGTCTGACTGCAGTAAATATAAATCATCACTGTCATCCCAACTCATAGGGCCCTGCAAAACAGCTTCTTTTCTAGACATTGCACAATATTAAGAATCTGTGAAGAGGACTTCTGGAGAGTGACCCGCTCTAGGTGGCTGCATTTTGCAGAGACTCCTCTATCCTTTGCACAGCATGGCTTTCCGGAAAACAAGCTGCACGACGAGAATGTGGTGTGAAGTGAAGGCCTGGCTTCCTGCACCACAATTACCGCCAAAAATCTAGCCTGGAAAAAGGTGTAAAGGGTGGCCATCTTGGCAAACCTGCTTACCCCATCCATTGCACAGCGGTAAAGGGAAAGGAGAAAGGTGGGGCTTATGTCCTAAGGTGGCAGTGCATGCCTGCTATAATTACAAGGCAGGACTACCAGCTACTACCTCTCCTATTCTAATTGAACCCGCCAGAGGTGGCCTTCAACACAACAGACAGGAGGGTGCATGTAAGTGTGACCCCACCATACTATAACCAATGCTGACAGCCTAACCTGGAGACCAACCCAAATGAAGATCACTTCAGGACAATTGCAGAAAGAGCACAAAGTTTGAAATCCACACAATCCTACAATCATCACGGACAACTGCGAGACTGTTCCTGGTAGCATCAATAAGACCCCTGTCCCAGGCCATTTATTCTTTACAGTCGACAGACGAATATACCTTGGACCAAAGGGAACTTCTTCTAAACAACGTACAGCGGCAAGACATCATCACCAAACCTGGAGGAGCCACTTTTACCTTCATAAGGAGTATTATCACTTGAAAGATTGGAAAACCTTAGATACATCTAGACGACTTATCTTTCTGGAACTTTCTCCTAGAGGATTTTGGTACCTTGGCGATAAGTAACCAAATCTATTACGAATACGATCTTCATGCTTAATGATTATTTGCTAGTTTAGGTACTTATTGCAAAAGTAGTTAACCTAAGTTCATTTGTGCTGAAATATTAATAAGGCTGTACTGTAGTATTCCTATTTAAACTGCAAAATATATTAATTTATGTATATATAGTCAGATAACCCTAAGATGTGACTTTTTATTGCAGTTTCAATCTCTATCCATATACTTTAGATAACATGTGTTAACAGTTGTTTGTTTCTTTAATGCGGTGACCTCTTCTACAAATGATATAGTGGCCATGAAATGTTATTTAGGACCCACAGAGGATACAAGAATGGGAAAATTACATAATATACAAGCAGCAACTGCTACCTCCTGTAAGACCCCACCTTCTCCCAAAACACCTACCTTACGGCTTACCTGCATCATATCACAGCCTGATACTCATGACAATACCCCTTCAGTGGCAGACACAGCAAAGGACTTATTCACAAATTTAATTCCCACGTTGGAACAGAAAATTCTACCTGTGATAGAAGCAAAGTTTGATGTGCTTCAAACCAGTTTTACAAATGCTATCGCCACTATGGAGGCAATTACAAAGCGTATTATTATGCTTGAGCAGAATTAGTGATGTTGATGACACACAGCTCACCCTTCAAAATACTGTCCACTTGCAAACACAAAAGATCACAATTCTGGAAGAAAACTAGAAGATCTTGAAAATCGTGGCAGGAGAAATAACCTTAGGTTTATAGATATACCTGAAAGGGTTAAAACTCACAACCTTACCTGGTTACTGATCTGCTTAGAGCCATGAATCTCAATAATACCCTAAAAGGACTAATTATTGAGAAAGGTGCATAGACTTGGCCCAGAAAGAGCTGGAAACTGGGATAGACCTAGGGCGGTCATCGCCAAGTTCTTAAATTACAGGGATAAGCGGGCTGATCCAGAGCTACGGCGTCTGTATGCATAAGAAAGGCATTTCTTCCATTCGGCGCATGCGCCGGGCAGATGTTGCCCGGCGTAGTTAGGGAAACCCGTTCCTTATACACTGGCTTATGGCATCCTCAATTTAGATTAAATGGCTGACAATATTTCACACATACCACAGACAATAATTGGCACATCAATGCCCCCACAGTTGAAATTGATATCATGGAATGTTGGGGGTCTTAAGTCTCCTATAAAATGCAAGAGAGTGACATCTCACCTCAAAACTTTAGCCCGCAGTATAACCCATTTGTCAGACCCTGCAAATACTATGAAAGCCCGATTGATTGGTGATTGTCTGGCAGCGAGTCACAATACTAAAACTGAAGGTCTGGAAATTTTGTTTCATAGAAATTTACAGTATGAGATTATATATTAACTGAAGGATCCAAGTGGAAGCTTTGCACTGGTGGAAGTTTCATTGGGCACAGAAAATTATACATTACAATATTACATTACAAAGAGAATTTTTTCAACACATCTCAGGATCTGCACCAGAGGACAATTTGTAATTTAGTTGTAGGAGGTGACTTCAATACTGTTGCTGACCCTGCCATGGACAGATCCTCTTCACACACTCAATCCCTTTCCTCTTACTGTAACCACATACAATATCTTAAATCCACTCATGCCTTATCAGACCCTTGGAGAATACAGCACCCCACAGATAGGTCATATACGTATCATTCATCTGTACACAAAACATTTTCACAAATTGACTGTTTGTTAATTAGTGACCATTTATATCCCAGGCTTATAGATACATACACACGATTCTAATTTCAGATCACCTATTTCTTTATGTACCCAATTATCTCATATATACCCTCAAAATCCTGTGTGGCGATTTCCCTCCCAACTTTACAAATCTGAAGAATTTTGTGATTTCTTAAACTCAAGGTGGCTTGAATATGACTGGCATAATTCTGGACATAAAGATAATCCTATTTTATATTGGGAAACGGCCAAAGCAGTACTCCGAGGCCACATTATCTCATACGAGTGAAAAGCGTAGAGACAAACAACAAAACACAAAAAAACAAAATACAAACAACTGCATAATGAAGTTTCCCGAATGTTTAAACTATATACACAGGATCCTACTGCCGAAAACTTTTCTACCTACAAAAATACAAGGCAATTATTAGAGAGTCTATTATTGTCCCAGGCACAATTAAATCAAGAAAAGTAAATTTTGCAGATGGGGCAATAAATCGGGCCAATAAATAAATTAGCCAATATCACCAAATCGTACAAATAAAAGTCACAGATCACCACAACCAGAGACCTCCATACCAATACAATACATAATACCAATGTAAACATTCAAACAGCTTTCCACTACTATTATTAATTGTTATACACAGCAAAACCAGTATATCCACATACTGTTATATTAGATAAAGCCCAACTACCTAAATTAACCAGTAATTAAGTAGAAATGCTAGACTCTTCTATTTCAGAAGAGGAAGTTAATGCTGCTGTCTCCTCCTTAAATAATGGTAAATCTCCTGACCCAGATGGATACTCAGCAGAGTTTTACAAACTTCTGAAGCCAAAACTTGCTCCGATACTTACGTCTATATTTAATCACTTACATTCTGATTGTCCTATTTATCCCACATTCAATCAGGCCTACACCATACTCCTGAAACCAAAAAAGCCAGCAGATTTAGTAACCTCTTACAGGCCAATCACACTTTTGAACCAAGATTTTAAGCTATTGGCTAAAATCTTGGTGAACCGTCTTCAATTTATTTTGCCTCTTTTATCAGCCCACCTAATGGGATTTGTGCATGGCAGGTTTTCACGGAAAGCTGTGAGAACAGCAGTTGCAGCGATAGTAGCTTCTAGACATTTCAGACAATCGGGTGAACACAACATGCTTTTAAGCCTGGACGCCGAAAAAGCCTTTGATCAGATATCCTGGACGCATTTGCAAAGGATTTTTGAGCAAAGAGCATTCGGAGACAAATTTGCGCAATTTATAAAGTTCATTTACACCTCCCCAAACACAAAGCTGTTGATCAATGGCAGTTACAATACACCAGCAATCATGTCTAGAGGGACACGCCAGGGATGCCCACTATCACCTTTGTTGTTCAATCTGGCACTTGATCCTTTACTTAGAATACTTCAGAATACCTTTGAATTCCGGGGCATCACTGTGGGCGCTAAAACTACAAAAATTACAGTCTTTGCTGATGATCTTCTGCTGTACATATCTAATCCTAGGTGCTCACTTACAAAGATATTTAAAATTATTGAATAATTTGGTAAAGTCTCTGGCTTCACTATTAATCAGGCAAAGTCAGAGGCTTTGTTGCTGATTACTTGGGCCAAACACTCACTTACTTACCTAGGACTACAACAACCTAAAAATCACCATTTATTATATTAGACTGATGTACGTAAAATCATTAAAGAGATTATTACATCATTAAAAAACTATGAAAACTTTCCTTTGTCATTCTCCAGAAGAGCAAGTCTCATTAAGATGATCCTTTTCCTTAAAATTATATACCCCTTGCAGATGCTGCCTATTCTTTTTCCCACCAAAGATAAAAAACAACTGAACAAAGAATTCAAATCTTTCATCTGGAGGGGAGGGAGATCTAGGATAGCATTAGTTAAATTGCAACAAACCCAGGTAAACGGAGCAGGCCATAGCCGTATAATCAGGGATTGCCTCCATGGTACAGAGTATTACTCAAATACCCCTTGGAACAATTGTTTATTCCTGATTTTTTTCTTGATGTCCTTCTTACATTGTAAAAAATCAAATCTCCCACAGGATATCTTAGAAAATCCTTTATTAATGTCCACATGGGTAACATGGAAAGCAGTACGAAAATCAAAGGGATTGAATGGCCAATATTCTCTCTTTCTTCCTTTCCTAAATCTGGCTTTCCAACAAGGAGAAGCGGCATATCCGTTTATAAGGTGGACCACTTTACACCTAAAATGTATTAGAGACTTTGTAAATCCAAGAAATGAACAAGTGTTATCAGTGTCGCATATCCAGGAAAATTTTCATATACCTCCGCAACATTAATTTGCATTGCAACAGGCATTACATTACACACAAACAGTAATAATGATTTAGATACTATGCTGGTGAGACCTTTAAGAGAAAGAGGTATGATCTCTCTCCCTTATCAGTATCTAAGGGATACCTTAGACTATTCTACCATTCAACAGGGCCCATTGGATAACTATTTTTCCAACTTTAACAATGGAACAGATACTGAAATCGTTGAAATTTTCCAACTTATCTCTTAAGGCTAGTACCTACAAGGAAATTATGTTATGTATCTTCCATAGAGGATATTTATTCCAAATGGAACTTACTGATTCCCATCAATGCCTGAAATGTGGAAGCCCAATGGCATCCCTCTATCGTTGTCTCTGTGAATGTCCCCATATACGCCATTTATGGTGGTTGATAGACTAATTTATCACATCTAACTTGACAGAGGATGCTTTTCTCACACCTGAATTGGCAGTTCTGGGTGTGATAGATACAGAGCTTCAAACCAGTAGACAGAATAAACAAATGCTACTTATGTTGTCGGCTTTGGCAAAGAAGTGTATCTTACAACAATAGATACACCCCCAACCACCCACACTCCCTCTATTGTGTGACAGGCTTTATTATCTTTTTGTAATGGAATGGTTGGAGGTCACACTTGCAAAAGAAAAACTAGCAAAGTGCTTTTTTAAATTATGGACAAATTATATCAACACTTTGACTCCCTCCCTGAAATTACAAATACATACCTGCTTCAAGGACACCACCAGATGTGAAACCAGATTTCTTCTGGGAGATCCTCCAATATCTTTGGAACTCATGGATGCTGGACCGTATTCAGAGATCCATGTCCAGATCCCTCCACAAATATACGCACGGCCGGAGCATGCCAAACCCACTCACACCCATGACACTCCCCTCTCTCGAACATGCTCTCGGAGACTTATGCCTCCATATACCACCTGTAACTTTCCGTGTGCTCTCCCGTGCGTATATGTCCACTGTCCGATCATATCTTGATAATCTCGCTCACTTTTCTACATTTAAATGCTTCCCCCCGTCCATTTTTATTTCAATTCTCCTGTGCGTATTTTTACGTCGCAGATCCGGATGTATTTACCTACATGCGATTCACAAGTTTGTTCATAAGGGACTTCCTCACGTATAGTCTACGTGAAGTACGTACAAAAAGTTACTACGCATGCGTAAAAATACACACGGAACTAGCCGTGTAAACAGATCTCTGAATACGGCCCGCTGACTTACTTTAAGCTCAATATAGAAAATATCTAGGTTCCAATTGGGGTCGCTAAGAGTGAGAAAGAGTATTCGCGCATTCAGATGTTATACTTGGCGATGGGTTTTG
>WWET01002047.1:16607-29923 GCA_011038615.1 Limnodynastes dumerilii
TTTGCATATTCTGGAAATGTTTTTTAGATGTATGTAGCAGGATTTAGAGACAGACTGTATGTGGGGAACAAAGGACAGTTCAAAGTCAAGGGTAACGCCTAAGCATTGAGCTTTAGGAGTAGGGATTATTTCAGTATTTTATTCACAGGTGGAAATATTATTAGTTCAGTTTTAGATAGATTAAGTTTGGGATGAAGGGAGGACATCCAAGAAGGAATGGCAGAGAGGGAATCAGTGACACGGGCCAACACAGTAGGTGAGAGATCAGGGGTGAATAGGTAGATTTGCGTATCATCAGCATAGAGATGATACTGAGATCCAAATGACTTTATTAGCTCTCCAAGAGAAGTTGTATGAATAGAGAATAGCAATGGATCCAACACTGAGCCTTGCGGTACTCCAACAGATAGAGGAAGAGCAGAGGATGTGGATCCAGAAAAGTGAACACTGAAAGAGCGTTTAAATAAGTAGGATGCGAATCAGGAAAGAGCTGTGTCCTGAATACCCAGCGATTGTAACATTTGTATGAGAAGAGAGTGGTCAACAGTATCAAAAGCAGCAGAAAGATCCAGTAGTATTAAAAGAGAGTAGTGTCCTATAGATTTCGCAGTGATTAAGTCATTGACCACCTTAGTCAGTGCAGTTTCTGTGAAGTGCTGAGAGCGAAAGCCTGACTGAAGAGCATCCAGAAGATTGTGTGAGGAGAGGAAGCTAGAAAGGCGAGTGTAGGCAAGTCTTTCAAGAAGCTTTGCAGGGCAAGGAAGTTGGGAAATAGGGCGATAATTTAATAGGACAATTCCTTCCACAGTTTACTTAAAGATGCTGCATCTCATCTGCAATGGCTGTTTCCCGGGAGACAGAATTCAGATGCCAAGCCCAAAAATTTGCTTAGGTTCTGTCTGTCACTTTCACTTCCAAGGACTGGACTTCCCATAAAATTTGCTGAAGTGCAAAGGTCTCGATCTGGGAACTTTCCCTCGGGATCAAATTTCCAGCTTCTCGGATGGATGTTGCTGGGAGTAGTCTGGATGATTCGATAGTTTACAATCTTATAGAAATTTACACAAAGGCAGATCCAATTCTAATAAAAGAGACTGAAGTTGGGTGAAAATTAGAAATATGGTTTTGCTAAAAAATGATGAAGTGCTAGGATCTAGAAATTGATCATCCTTCATTTCCAGCATAAGTAGTATATTATTTATCCAACAAAGATTAGAAATGTGAACTAATCAGTAATCAGGGATATTCCGAGAAGATCACTATCAACCACAATCCCTTTTTGTACTAAATACACACAAAGGGCCGGATCCAGACCTAGTAACGTCAAGGGAATTATGCAGCATTCATTCCCCTGACTTGGAAAATTGGCACATGTGCACGACAGATGTTCCAGCGTACCTTCAGATGTACAGAACTTACTTACGATGAAGGAGCCAATCCTTCAGATATGCATGCTGTATCCCCACCATACAGGAGGGCATAGTCATTCAAATGAAGGGGCAGGGAAGGACACATACGCATTGATCTGCATCTGTACAGACGTGGATCAATGCGTTAAACTTAAAGTAGCTTTCTGGACAGTCCCCTCTACTACCATTAGAGAGGAGTGACGGGGGTGTGCACTCCTCCTATGTTGTGTAATTTCAGATCCCTGCAAGCACATAAAGTGTGCTGGGGTCTGGATCTGGCCCAAACTCATCGTATCAAAGCAATACCCTGTTGGAATTTGTAATTTCATCCCTGCCTCTATTGTGTAGAAGAACAGCTAATATTACATTTCTACCTTGCATACTCATAGGTCCTGTTGCAGAGGCGCACACATATTTTGAATGAAGCCTGTGTGCCGTAAATATGGATGCAAATTCCGGGCATGCTGTGTGCGATTCAAAGGCAAGTAGTGTAAGGGCATAAAAAGTCAAGCTCAATGCAGCTACATGACCAAATATTTTGTGCGACAGTAGAGAAATACACGGTATTCTATACTGGAAACATGGCAATGACTCACTAAAACAATACAAATAACGGGGTAGATCAAGAGCTGCGTTTCCTTAATTTTTCCACGCGTAGCGTATTTATGCTATCGTATCATCTGCATAGAGATGATACGGTCGTACTTACTTTTGCCGTTTTACGCTTTCCAAACCCTACCTTAACTTTTCAAAGCGTATCTCCTGAGGGCCATAATGGCTGTACGTACCTATGCGCCTAAGCACGCCCATACTGTACAATTTAAATGCCTCTCTCCGCCTCCGAAGTGTAATTACGGGTGTCATATGGCTGGCACGCCCCTTTTTTCATAGTTACGCTCTTGATACTAGGATGGTATGGGCGTTCAGAGTTACGCGCCATAACACCTGGCGCGCGCATGCACAGTACATACAAAATAGCGTTTTTACATCTCCGGCTAACGTAAATACGCTAGTAGACATAGCTCTGGATTTGGGCTAATGTTTTTAAAAACAATAAAAAATGAAAAAAAAATTTTTTTACTGTTTTTAGTAAATATTGGAACAGCACAAAACTAAAAATATTAATTATTATAACAGCACAATACTAAATATATTAAATATTATAACAGCACAATACTAAATATATAAAATATTATAACAGCACAATACTAAATATATTAAATATAATAACAGCGTAATACTAAATATATAAAATATTATAACAGCATAATACTAAATAAATTAAATATAATAACAGCACAATACTAAATATATAAATTATTATAACAGCATAATACTAAATATATTAAATATAATAACAGCACAATACTAAAAATATAAAATATTATAACACCATAAAACTAAATATATTAAATATATTAACAGCACAATACTAAATATTTTAAATATTATAACAGCACAATACTAAATATATTAAATATTATAACAGCACAATACTAAATATATAAAATATTATAACAGCATAATACTAAATAAATTAAATATAATAACAGCACAATACTAAATATATAAATTATTATAACAGCATAATACTAAATATATTAAATATAATAACAGCGTAATACTAAATATATAAAATATTATAACAGCATAATACTAAATAAATTAAATATAATAACAGCACAATACTAAATATATAAATTATTATAACAGCATAATACTAAATATATTAAATATAATAACAGCGTAATACTAAATATATAAAATATTATAACAGCATAATACTAAATAAATTAAATATAATAACAGCACAATACTAAATATATAAATTATTATAACAGCATAATACTAAATATATTAAATATAATAACAGCGTAATACTAAATATATAAAATATTATAACAGCATAATACTAAATAAATTAAATATAATAACAGCACAATACTAAATATATAAATTATTATAACAGCATAATACTAAATATATTAAATATAATAACAGCGTAATACTAAATATATAAAATATTATAACAGCATAATACTAAATAAATTAAATATAATAACAGCACAATACTAAATATATAAATTATTATAACAGCATAATACTAAATATATTAAATATAATAACAGCGTAATACTAAATATATAAAATATTATAACAGCATAATACTAAATAAATTAAATATAATAACAGCACAATACTAAATATATAAATTATTATAACAGCATAATACTAAATATATTAAATATAATAACAGCGTAATACTAAATATATAAAATATTATAACAGCATAATACTAAATAAATTAAATATAATAACAGCACAATACTAAATATATAAATTATTATAACAGCATAATACTAAATATATTAAATATAATAACAGCGTAATACTAAATATATAAAATATTATAACAGCATAATACTAAATAAATTAAATATAATAACAGCACAATACTAAATATATAAATTATTATAACAGCATAATACTAAATATATTAAATATAATAACAGCGTAATACTAAATATATAAAATATTATAACAGCATAATACTAAATAAATTAAATATAATAACAGCACAATACTAAATATATAAATTATTATAACAGCATAATACTAAATATATTAAATATAATAACAGCGTAATACTAAATATATAAAATATTATAACAGCATAATACTAAATAAATTAAATATAATAACAGCACAATACTAAATATATAAATTATTATAACAGCATAATACTAAATATATTAAATATAATAACAGCGTAATACTAAATATATAAAATATTATAACAGCATAATACTAAATAAATTAAATATAATAACAGCACAATACTAAATATATAAATTATTATAACAGCATAATACTAAATATATTAAATATAATAACAGCGTAATACTAAATATATAAAATATTATAACAGCATAATACTAAATAAATTAAATATAATAACAGCACAATACTAAATATATAAATTATTATAACAGCATAATACTAAATATATTAAATATAATAACAGCGTAATACTAAATATATAAAATATTATAACAGCATAATACTAAATAAATTAAATATAATAACAGCACAATACTAAATATATAAATTATTATAACAGCATAATACTAAATATATTAAATATAATAACAGCGTAATACTAAATATATAAAATATTATAACAGCATAATACTAAATAAATTAAATATAATAACAGCACAATACTAAATATATAAATTATTATAACAGCATAATACTAAATATATTAAATATAATAACAGCGTAATACTAAATATATAAAATATTATAACAGCATAATACTAAATAAATTAAATATAATAACAGCACAATACTAAATATATAAATTATTATAACAGCATAATACTAAATATATTAAATATAATAACAGCGTAATACTAAATATATAAAATATTATAACAGCATAATACTAAATAAATTAAATATAATAACAGCACAATACTAAATATATAAATTATTATAACAGCATAATACTAAATATATTAAATATAATAACAGCGTAATACTAAATATATAAAATATTATAACAGCATAATACTAAATAAATTAAATATAATAACAGCACAATACTAAATATATAAATTATTATAACAGCATAATACTAAATATATTAAATATAATAACAGCGTAATACTAAATATATAAAATATTATAACAGCATAATACTAAATAAATTAAATATAATAACAGCACAATACTAAATATATAAATTATTATAACAGCATAATACTAAATATATTAAATATAATAACAGCGTAATACTAAATATATAAAATATTATAACAGCATAATACTAAATAAATTAAATATAATAACAGCACAATACTAAATATATAAATTATTATAACAGCATAATACTAAATATATTAAATATAATAACAGCGTAATACTAAATATATAAAATATTATAACAGCATAATACTAAATAAATTAAATATAATAACAGCACAATACTAAATATATAAATTATTATAACAGCATAATACTAAATATATTAAATATAATAACAGCGTAATACTAAATATATAAAATATTATAACAGCATAATACTAAATAAATTAAATATAATAACAGCACAATACTAAATATATAAATTATTATAACAGCATAATACTAAATATATTAAATATAATAACAGCGTAATACTAAATATATAAAATATTATAACAGCATAATACTAAATAAATTAAATATAATAACAGCACAATACTAAATATATAAATTATTATAACAGCATAATACTAAATATATTAAATATAATAACAGCGTAATACTAAATATATAAAATATTATAACAGCATAATACTAAATAAATTAAATATAATAACAGCACAATACTAAATATATAAATTATTATAACAGCATAATACTAAATATATTAAATATAATAACAGCGTAATACTAAATATATAAAATATTATAACAGCATAATACTAAATAAATTAAATATAATAACAGCACAATACTAAATATATAAATTATTATAACAGCATAATACTAAATATATTAAATATAATAACAGCGTAATACTAAATATATAAAATATTATAACAGCATAATACTAAATAAATTAAATATAATAACAGCACAATACTAAATATATAAATTATTATAACAGCATAATACTAAATATATTAAATATAATAACAGCGTAATACTAAATATATAAAATATTATAACAGCATAATACTAAATAAATTAAATATAATAACAGCACAATACTAAATATATAAATTATTATAACAGCATAATACTAAATATATTAAATATAATAACAGCGTAATACTAAATATATAAAATATTATAACAGCATAATACTAAATAAATTAAATATAATAACAGCACAATACTAAATATATAAATTATTATAACAGCATAATACTAAATATATTAAATATAATAACAGCGTAATACTAAATATATAAAATATTATAACAGCATAATACTAAATAAATTAAATATAATAACAGCACAATACTAAATATATAAATTATTATAACAGCATAATACTAAATATATTAAATATAATAACAGCGTAATACTAAATATATAAAATATTATAACAGCATAATACTAAATAAATTAAATATAATAACAGCACAATACTAAATATATAAATTATTATAACAGCATAATACTAAATATATTAAATATAATAACAGCGTAATACTAAATATATAAAATATTATAACAGCATAATACTAAATAAATTAAATATAATAACAGCACAATACTAAATATATAAATTATTATAACAGCATAATACTAAATATATTAAATATAATAACAGCGTAATACTAAATATATAAAATATTATAACAGCATAATACTAAATAAATTAAATATAATAACAGCACAATACTAAATATATAAATTATTATAACAGCATAATACTAAATATATTAAATATAATAACAGCGTAATACTAAATATATAAAATATTATAACAGCATAATACTAAATAAATTAAATATAATAACAGCACAATACTAAATATATAAATTATTATAACAGCATAATACTAAATATATTAAATATAATAACAGCGTAATACTAAATATATAAAATATTATAACAGCATAATACTAAATAAATTAAATATAATAACAGCACAATACTAAATATATAAATTATTATAACAGCATAATACTAAATATATTAAATATAATAACAGCGTAATACTAAATATATAAAATATTATAACAGCATAATACTAAATAAATTAAATATAATAACAGCACAATACTAAATATATAAATTATTATAACAGCATAATACTAAATATATTAAATATAATAACAGCGTAATACTAAATATATAAAATATTATAACAGCATAATACTAAATAAATTAAATATAATAACAGCACAATACTAAATATATAAATTATTATAACAGCATAATACTAAATATATTAAATATAATAACAGCGTAATACTAAATATATAAAATATTATAACAGCATAATACTAAATAAATTAAATATAATAACAGCACAATACTAAATATATAAATTATTATAACAGCATAATACTAAATATATTAAATATAATAACAGCGTAATACTAAATATATAAAATATTATAACAGCATAATACTAAATAAATTAAATATAATAACAGCACAATACTAAATATATAAATTATTATAACAGCATAATACTAAATATATTAAATATAATAACAGCGTAATACTAAATATATAAAATATTATAACAGCATAATACTAAATAAATTAAATATAATAACAGCACAATACTAAATATATAAATTATTATAACAGCATAATACTAAATATATTAAATATAATAACAGCGTAATACTAAATATATAAAATATTATAACAGCATAATACTAAATAAATTAAATATAATAACAGCACAATACTAAATATATAAATTATTATAACAGCATAATACTAAATATATTAAATATAATAACAGCGTAATACTAAATATATAAAATATTATAACAGCATAATACTAAATAAATTAAATATAATAACAGCACAATACTAAATATATAAATTATTATAACAGCATAATACTAAATATATTAAATATAATAACAGCGTAATACTAAATATATAAAATATTATAACAGCATAATACTAAATAAATTAAATATAATAACAGCACAATACTAAATATATAAATTATTATAACAGCATAATACTAAATATATTAAATATAATAACAGCGTAATACTAAATATATAAAATATTATAACAGCATAATACTAAATAAATTAAATATAATAACAGCACAATACTAAATATATAAATTATTATAACAGCATAATACTAAATATATTAAATATAATAACAGCGTAATACTAAATATATAAAATATTATAACAGCATAATACTAAATAAATTAAATATAATAACAGCACAATACTAAATATATAAATTATTATAACAGCATAATACTAAATATATTAAATATAATAACAGCGTAATACTAAATATATAAAATATTATAACAGCATAATACTAAATAAATTAAATATAATAACAGCACAATACTAAATATATAAATTATTATAACAGCATAATACTAAATATATTAAATATAATAACAGCGTAATACTAAATATATAAAATATTATAACAGCATAATACTAAATAAATTAAATATAATAACAGCACAATACTAAATATATAAATTATTATAACAGCATAATACTAAATATATTAAATATAATAACAGCGTAATACTAAATATATAAAATATTATAACAGCATAATACTAAATAAATTAAATATAATAACAGCACAATACTAAATATATAAATTATTATAACAGCATAATACTAAATATATTAAATATAATAACAGCGTAATACTAAATATATAAAATATTATAACAGCATAATACTAAATAAATTAAATATAATAACAGCACAATACTAAATATATAAATTATTATAACAGCATAATACTAAATATATTAAATATAATAACAGCGTAATACTAAATATATAAAATATTATAACAGCATAATACTAAATAAATTAAATATAATAACAGCACAATACTAAATATATAAATTATTATAACAGCATAATACTAAATATATTAAATATAATAACAGCGTAATACTAAATATATAAAATATTATAACAGCATAATACTAAATAACATTGAGTTGGATCCAGACTTAAGTAAGTGCTTGAAATTAGTTACTCCTGGGCTAAACCATGTAAAAATAACATATTTTTGATCAGCTAGATTAAAGAAGGAAAATTTATGGATAAACACTTGCATCTAGATATAACATGTTACTATATTGTTTACTTTTTTTTTTTTATTGTGTATGTCATATACTTGCCATTTATTTATACCACACACATAGTGGCTGATTCAGAGTTGCACTTAAACCTTTTTATAGGTATAAGTGAAGACCTGAACAATAGCATGTTAAACTGCAAAGGGAGGCAGCTTTAAATTGTGAAAGCAAAATTATATTTGAGAGGGGAAATTTGTTAGCTCAACTGTTTCATAGATTAAATATAAATCTATGCAGTTTTTGAGTTCAGTGTGCAAAAGTAACGTATTTTCCCTGCATGTAAAAGATTTAAGATTAATCAGCACCATGTAAAAGATTTAAGATGAATTAGCTCCCCTTACTTTGCAAAATGGTATAGCTGAGCTGTGCACTTACACCTGATTTACCCTTACTCCCAAACTCTGAATTCAGGCCATATTGTAAATTCTACCCCCTAATTTAGTACTGACCTAGAAACATCGACCTGGATTCAGAGTTCGGGAGTAAGGGTAAAGCAGGTGCAGTGTACAGCTCGGCTAAACCATTTTGCAAAATGAGAGGTGCTCATTAATCTTAAATCTTTAACATGCAGGGAAAATACATTACTGTTGCACTCAGAACTCAAATACTGCATAGCTTTATGTTTAATATATAAAATAGAGTTGAGCTAAGAAATTTCACCTCTTAAATATAATTTTGCTTTCACAATTTAAATTTTCCTCCCCCTTGCAGTACAACATGGCATTGCTCAGGTCTACACTTGCACCTAAAAAAAGGTGTAAGTGCAGCTCTCAATCCAGACCTTCATCTCTTACAGTGTGAGTAAAGGAAACACAGGAGCAAGTATAGGTCAGTGCAAAAGCATATTGCAAAGTGAGGGGTGCAAATTAATTTTGCATATTTTTCATGTCGCTAAAATATTTTGCTTTTGTTCATAGAACTCATATACTGTGTAGGTTTATGTTTCATGTGTAAAATATTTCCGCTTGAAAATTTCACCTCTCAACTCAAATTCTGTTTTGACAGTTAAAATTTTAATTCCCTCAGAGTTTAACATGTTTCTGGTTTAGGTCTACACTTGTACCAGCTTTTCCCTTATTCTCAAACTCTGGACCAGCCCTTATGTGATTAAAGTAATTAATGGGTGGGGGGGGAGTAGTATAGAGGTGTTTAGGCTGATTCAGAGTTTGGGAGTAAGGGTAAAAATGGTGCAAGTGTACAGATCGGCTAAACCATTTTTCAAAGTAAGGGGTGTTAATTAATTTTAAATCTTTTGCATGCAGGGAAATACTTTACTTACACATAGAACTCACATACTGCATAGCTTTATGTTTATTCTATAAAATAGAGTTGAGCTAAGAAACTTCACCTCCTAATTCTAATTCTGGTTTCACAAATTAAATTTACCTTCCCTCACAATTCACCATGGCATTGCTCAGGTCTACACTTGTGCCTAAAAAATGTGTAAGTGCAGCTCTGAATCAGCCTAGTATACTAGTGTTGCTAGGCAGGGGGGCAGGACTTGAGGCCGTGGTTTCAGTGAAACCACGGGCCTCAAGTCACTTGCGGGAGATTTGCTGGCTTTCCCGGGATACCAGGAGTACTGGCCGAATTTCGGGAGTCTCCCGGACATTCCGGGAGAGTCGGCAACCCTGGCTAAGAAACTTCACCTCCTAATTCTAATTCTGGTTTCACAAATTAAATTTACCTTCCCTCACAATTCACCATGGCATTGCTCAGGTCTACACTTGTGCCTAAAAAATGTGTAAGTGCAGCTCTGAATCAGCCCTGTTAAGTGTAAGAAAAGGAGTTAAACAAATATTATTACTACTACAACTACTACTACTACTACTACTAATAATAATAATAATTTATAATAATCATTTTCTGACAATTTTTTCTAGAAAGGAACTAGTAATGGAGAATCAGACATCCTAGTAATGGAGAATCAGACATCAGTGAGCTATTTTTATATTTTGCCATTTTCTAATAACATCAAAAGTAAGACATTTATTTCTAGTTTTCTTTTTTTTATATATTTTGTTGGAGTATTGATGAATTTTTCTATAATCACTTTAATATCCCTGGATCCACATTTACATCATCCAATGTATCTTTTCATCTGCAATTTGTCATTTGTAGACATATTATACACAATGGTCACTGTCCCTAAATATCTCTACATTTTGTTATCAGGGAATAATATTGTCTCTTTTGCACAATGCTACACACAGTTTTACTTTTGTGTTGCAGCGGCAGGAACGGAGGAGATTCTGTTATTCATTATGGCGTATGACCGATACGTCGCCATCTGCCTCCCCTTATACTATCACCGTATTATGAGTAGGAGAAGCTGTGCTCTGATGACTACAGGATTATGGGTTACAGCCTGGATAAATTCATTGCTCTTTACGCTCTCAGTAATGAATATTGCCATCTGTCATTCTAACACCATCCACCAGTTCTTCTGTGATCTTAAATCTATGACCATGATCTCCTGCACAGGCTCAGGACCACTTTATATAGTGCTTTCTTTAGAAATCTTCTTATTTGGAGTTGTTCCAGTTTTATGTAGTGTCATATCCTATATAAACATCTTTTTAATAATCAAGCGCATCAAGACCACCGATGGAAGAAGAAAAGCCTTCTCCACCTGCTCATCCCACCTCTCCGTCATCACCTTGTACTATGCCTCAGCTCTAATACCACTTCTGTTACCATCATATTCTGATGTTGTGGAATTTGTGTACACAGCATTCTATACAACGGTGATACCCATGTTAAATCCAATTATATACAGTCTACAGAACGCTGGAGTAAAAAAGGCTTTGAAAAAGATTTTGTAGGAAAAGACACACTGACCTTGACAACTCTTCTTAGCCGTCTGAAAAATAGCAACGAGCAATGAAATTCAAGCAATGCATATAAATGTATAAAGCCAAAATAAATATCCTATGGGGAGGATGACACATACTCAACATTCATTACACCTAACTTGTCTTACTAACCAAACTAGAATCCATGCAGCCTTTCTTGCGTTTTTAACATGATAGGAAGAAGTTGGAAAGCGGAATAAAGTCTAACATCAAACCTTCTTTAGGAAACCCCCTTTAGAAATAGTGTGATAAAGAAATGTCCATCCTTTGACCAAATGCTGCTCTTGTTGGTGTGTTTTGGCTTTTGTCAGCAAAATAAGTATATCATAACTTTGGATTCACAGGTAATAATGCAAAGGGACTTATACAATCTGCTTATATAAGTCCCCTTGCATATAACATCTGCACATGCATGCGCTAAATGTTATGCAATGGATCTCCATGCGAGATTTAACATGAAGATCCGGACAATGGGGATGACCTTGCCTTCCGTATAGCAAAACCCCACAATGGAGATGGGGTTTGCCATGCAGATAAGGCAAACGGGACAGCCATAACGAGAACCACATGGTTCTGCGATCATATGGAGACAGATTTGTGCGGTTAAGTTAAGGTTTGGTTATGGATACAAAAGTGTCCATAACTCCACATGACAGACGGCAGTGACAGGAGAGTTCACCCCCATCTTCCTTGCGTAGTAACAGACCATGGTTTATTAATGATCATGTTTTATGGAACTTATATGCCACATTTGCCGTATGATTTAGATAAACATTGAAACAGTCAATTGATTTCAGATCTGAGATATCAAAGCAACAGTCAATTTCAGTGAATTCCTTTGAGTTTGTTTACTTATATTTTACCTCATTATTTCCTAGAATAGTTATGTTTTAGGTCTTTTATTTCATAAAATGTTATTCATTTCACAATGGTTAGCAAATATACACAAAGGGCCTGATCCAGACCTACGCCCGCGAGCGATCGTACGCCGGTCGGGAGCGTAAAACCGGGCTAAAAAACGCACTGCGCATGTGCAGTATGACAACTTCCGGTCGTCCGAAGGACATGAGCGTACAGCGAGCGTATTTTGAGCGTATTTTTCCCCTAAGGGGCGTGCGTTTTGTACGACGATAGTCCTGATGCTCGAGTTATTACACAGAGGCGGGGATAGCCATTTAAATTGTACAGTATGGGCGTGCTAAGCCCCGTACGACCAGCGTATCA